>MU665178.1:0-12931 GCA_026770625.1 Nicotiana glauca
TTCAATAGTTTCTCTTCCCAAGACGAGCTTGCAATGCCACATATGTTGAGCTTGACACCTGTGCGGGCTATCATCGTCTGGAAAGTCATCCTTGAAATGACTCATTTTGTCTACCCTTGGTATGATTTATTTCCTCTCTGCTTGCCTCATGGCTCGGAGAGGGACATAATGATGAGTTCCCCTCAGACCGATGAGTATGAGGAATGGTGCATCTCGAGAACGAACAATGAACTCCCCTTTTGGGAACCACTCGAACATCCACTGTACTTGCTCTTCCTTTAGATTTTCAAATAGCTCTACCCATCCTCCAGCGTCCTCCGGCTGAGCGNCTGTCGGTAGTCACTTTTCTGAAAGTGTTCTATAAGCCAGAGTTGAAGTAAAAGATTACAACCCTTGAAGTGAGGGACCCCTTGTTGACATTTTCCCAAGGCTCGATAGATTTCAGCGATGATCATGGGCACTATGCTGAAAGACTGCCCGTCGATCCCTTCCATTAAGGTTTTGGTTATCATGGCTAGTCTGGTATGGATCCTAGCCTTCTTCATGGGAAAGATCACCATACCCAAGAAACAGAATATGAATACAAAGATCCTCCTATGTATATGCCCTAAAGAGGTAAGGGCGAATTCGTCAGTGAAGGTGCGGTAGGACTTTCTATGGCCAAACCTTTCATACAGGAAGTCAAATGGTATATAGGAATCTTTTAGGCAAGTCAGATCCGGATTCTTATTGAGTCCCATCATTTTGAGGAAATCCCTACCCTTGCGATTCTCTGGCATAAGTAGACCCGGAGTCTCCCAAGGAATTCCAGCTAGACCCCCTATTTCTTCTAGCAAAGGGGTCATTTTGAGGTCCCCGAAGCGAAAAACCGACCGATCACTGTCCCAGAATAGAGCTGCAGCCTCTATGATTTTGTTGTTAGGCTAGATTTTCAGAAGTGAGGGCAAATTCCCTAAGTACTTGCGGACAAGGGTCTGATCGCTGTCATGAAGATCCTCCCACCAACTTAGCAACCTTGGGTGAATGCTAGATACCATACCGAATCTGGGGATTTCGTGCCTCATTTTCTGCAAAACAAAGGGTTAGACAGACTCGACTATTTAAATCAATAATTAGCATAAAGGCATTTAGTTCTCCAAATAAATGAACACAACGTGAAGGCATCTGTTTGGGTTTCGAGGAAACCCGATGGACTTTGGTTTAGGCTGTCTTAGCGAGTCATTATACGGACAACATAACTGAATCGGCTAAGTTTGACAGTCTAATAGAGTAAGGTTTCTTTTGATGTGCTAGACAAGGTACCCTTGAGCGGACAACTCAAGAGGGAAAGGCGCGGAACCGTCGACTACACCGTTGATCGACTGGTTTTACCGCAAATATGCCTTTGCCACATTTGGGGGGTTATAATATCGGAAGGGTGCAACCACTCATTGTAAGCGTTGCTATAGGATTTGTTTTGGCACGAGTGGAACATGATGTTGAAGATGCAGTTACAAAAACGAAGCAAATTGCATGTATTTTCACGTTCATACAGTAAAAGATTACAGAAAATGCTCAAAAATTACAATGGTATTGAAATAGTAATAAAGCAGTAAAGGAAGAAATTAAAAGAAAGGGAAAACATGAAGAGCCAAGTCAGTAATCATGATGAAATAATTAAAGGCGGGAAATAAAAGCAATTAAGGAAGCAATAAAGTCACAAGAGCATGTAATGGTAAAAGCCTTAAAAAATTCCCCAGCAGAGTCGCCATGCTGTCGACGCCCCCCTTTCCCCCCTTCTAAAAGAAAGAAATAAGGTTTACGACATTATGGACAAAACAACTCTTATTCCCTTTTTAGGAATCGGGTTATGGAATTTGAAGAGTCGCCACCTAATGATTATAGTGCATTAGGACACTTTAAAGAAAAAGAAGAAGATTTTTGAAAGAAAACCAGAGTTCGGGTAAGGGCTTGAGCTTATCTCGAGGGGAAGGTATTAGGCACCCCTCAAGATCCACTAGTGTGGTTCCCAGCCATGCTTTAATTGTGACTTTAAAAGGAAGTGAGATAAAAACAAGTAAAGCTTTGCATATAAGAATCACGAATAAGTTTCAAGTTTTGAAAAGGGTAAAGAAGACAGAAAGAGACAGTTTTTAGAAAAAAGGAATTAATTTGAAGAACAGAATTAAAGAAGACACTACATAAAAGGAAAAGAAAGGGGGTCCTAGGTTTATACAAAATATGGATCACATCAATGCAATACCCAGCAATCACTCCTCAAAAGAGGGGTCGCACGAGATATTAGCGCACTAGTCATCATATCCATATTCTACCCTTCCCACCCTGTTAAGGTATTTAAACGCGATTAGTCTTGTTTACTTATTGCATGCTAGTACCCGTCCCAACCTATCAGTCCCGGGGTACTAGGACTTCTAATCCTAAAGGGGAAGAAAAGGGGTAAGGCATATATGGGATTTAAAGGACAAAATACTAATTTCGACCACCAAAACAAATAGCAAGTAAGGGGAATGACAAACAAACATGCTAGGCTCACATAAAAACCCGTAAGTCATATAACATATAGATTAGCATGCCTTGCACATACTGGTTTGGTCTTTAAATTAAAACTTAAGCGGCGGACAGACTAGTTTAACACATAGAATCAGATAAAAAGTCTGCATTAGGCAACTCGGATCCAATTGTCAGAGATTGAAGTATTTTAAACGAGTTATTCAGAAAAAGTGCTGATTCCAGCCAAGAGCCTAATGCAGAAGAGTTAAAACAGGGAGTTGAAAAAATTACAGAAGTTCAGAAATGACTTTACAATCAGCAGATTTGTTTGAGTGAAAATACAGTAGAAGAAGGGTTTTCAAAAGTGAAAATACAGAAAGAGTGAGTTAAAAGACTGTTCTGAAAGATATCTTCAAAAGATGAATAGAATTTGGGCAGAAGATTTAAAGGGATTATCATCGACAGATTTGCAGAATTTTTAAAAGCATTACAGATTTATAGGAGTTTTTATTGAAAAAAGGTTATATTGAACGTTAATGCCAGTTAACAGGTTGTTGTTACTTAAACAAATTTTGGGACGAACCTCTATAGACAGACTTGGTTTTAGAACTTATTACGGAATTGGTAAACAGACGGCCGATTTGATTATCCTATAGTTTTGCCTAACGCGTATGCATTTCCTATAGACATGGTTTCTATATGAAACTTCTTACATGAATATTAAGTCCTATAGGCAGGGTTTCGAATGATTTTGCAAAATGATAAAGCAGTAAACCCTATAGGCAAATTTTCTAGATGACTGGATCATGCGTATTATGCATTAAATTCTATAGACATGGTATCTAGTCGATCGAGTTAAAATGTTAAACTTATAGACATGATATCTAGGTGATTACAACATTAAACCTATAGGCATGGTATCTAAGTGACTGAACTACAACATTAAACCTATAGGCATGATATTTAAGTGACTGAATTACAACATTAAACCTATAGGCATGATATTTACCCTTTGTTGCAGTAAAGTAAACCCCTCCCACACCCTTTTTACTAATACTCCCCGAGTTCCTTTTTACAAGATTATTACAGAACCAGAAGAAAGAAAGAAAGAAAACGATTAAAAGTACATCATAGCCTACAGCTAGATCCGAGCAGCCTAATTCAATCTTAATATCCAATAACATGTGTTTCACCAAATCCAGATTCCAGATTTCCAAGGCCTTCTCTCACCCAAAGTGTTTCAAAGTTCCAAGGAGCCTCAAAGACCCCAGGCAGTGCTTACACTCTGGATAACAATTGTTGTAACAGAATAGTGCAGTGTGGAATTACCAACCCTCAGGCATCTAAGTTCAGAGGGAGCTCGAGGGTCCCAAAGCATGGCTTACCAAAGGGGGCAGAACTTAGAAACTAGGAATAAGTGCAAGGTGAGAGAGGAGTTAGGGAGCCATAGCAGAGGGTGGTCATACCCAGCCATGGGCATAGACTGGCACACCCCTGACCATCTGCTTGGCCAACAAATAAAGAGCAGACTTTTAGAAGTCAAACTTGGGTCAGGATGGTGATTAGGACACCACCAGTCCTGAGTTAAGGCTCAGTACATAAGGGGTAAAGGGAATGGGAATTGATTTGAGTAGAGGTTCAAGAGAACCTGATTCTAAGTCATGAGTGGCAATAATAGAATGCCAACATGACTCAGAATTGCACTCACACATAAAAAAAGGGGTCAAAGGGACAGGGAATCTCATAAGAAAGCATTTAGAGAAACATGAGGAAAGCAAGAAAGCACAACAGACTTAAAGATGCAGAAACATAATGAAAGAGAGCATGACAGACTAGGATGAACACATAATGAAGAATGCATAACAGAAGAGGAGAAGTAAACACATAGTTTGGAGGGAATTATTTAATTAGAAGAACATACCAGTTGCAAGCTTTAGAACAGCAGAATAGTAGAAGCAGGTAATAGCCAGAAGTCAACAGGAGCAGGCTCAGAAATTTTAGCAAATATTTAAGAGTTCAAGAGTAACTCAAAGGTATTTCAGACAATAGAAGAGAGAGTAGCACAGTACTTAGTGTCAGAAATAGGGGTAGTAATAGAGAAGGTATTTGAAATTGTGTAGTGAAAAGTATTCGAAGTATTTTAAATTTAGAAGTGTCTGTGTGTGTAATCTGAAGTGTTTGTGAGGTTTTTCGTATAGAAAGTTCTGTGTAGTGTCTTGTTTTTATAGTGCAAAAAACGAGTAAGCAAAAAAGGCAAGAAAATAGTTTACAATCAATCACAGAAGGTCTCCCTAAGGTTAAGGGATTTGATTTCAAACGGGCATGAGACAATTAAGGAAAGATGAATAATTAAAAACCCTTCCAAAGTAACATAACACAGGTAAATACATAGGGATTATTTAAAGCAAGAATCCTATGATACATGATTTGTGAGAAATAAGGCCAGTAGGTCAATCAAACAACCAGTAAAAAGCTTTGTTCGAATGAACTTAGTCAGAAAAAAGGTGAGGAATCAATCGAGCCTTATTAAAGGAGATTGGAATCAATTACAAGTTGGCAGAACCTTTTGAAAGAAAAATCCTCATATATAAGCACACAAGCGTCAAGCAAGAAAGAAAAGGTTGGCATAGACAGTCTCAAAATCATAAGCGAAAGATTCCAGTTCAGTCTAGGGTTTCAAATTCGAGTAGGGTACAGAAAGGAGAGGGCAAGCCATCGAACAGACTCAGAGAGTCTCATGAGAAATCACATAGATATAATGGCAAGTTTGAAGCAATAGAGTAAAAACAAAGCATGTTCAAGAAAAGCTCAGAACTCAAGCAAGTTCAAGAGAGAATAGAGGTGACATAAAACTTAAGAAACAGTAGGCGAAACAGGTTTAGAACTCAAACAAAAGTCCAGTAAAGGAAAACAAAAGCTCAGTAAGAAAATGGTAAAGGAACACATAAGCTAGACCTGTGAAAGCATACTATAGAAACAGTAGAAGAGATAACAGAGCACAAGTAGAAGAACATGCATAATAACGACAAAACATAAGAACATAAGAGAAAATATGCACAAGCGAATACACATAAGAACAAAGCATATACAGGCAGATTCACATAAAGAAAGAAGAAGAAGAAGAAGAAGAAACAGAAATCATTTTAAAAGTTTTGGAAACCCTAAATTGAAACTGACTAATTTTGAAAAGAGAAATTTGGGAAAAAGCTTTGAAACCTCGAGTACACCACAGATCTATCACAGATCTAAGAAAATAAAGAGAGAAAGAACCTCGAACAGCTTTCAGGGTTTCTCAGAAACCCTAGAAACGAGAAGGCTTGGAAAGGATCTGGCATGGAACCGGTCTGGACCATATCTAGGCTCTTGAGGCTCGAACACGTCGGAACAGAGCCGGAGAAGCCATAGGAACACAAATCGGCGGAGGATCTGAACAGGCCTCGTTGAGGTTGAACCTCGAAATCCTTGAATAGCCGCAATTTGGGGTAAAAGAAAGTGAGCACAGGCTGTCCATGGACTGAGAAGCCATGGACTCCGGCGAGAACTGGCCGGAGAAGACGTTAGAGGCGGCTAGGGTTTTGAGTGTTAGAGAGAGTGTGAGAGAAAAGGGGGGATTGAGGGTGGCGGTCGAAATGGAAATGAGAATAGGGTTAGGGTAGTTTGAAATTAAGAAGGAAAGGAAGGATGTGGGCCGTTGATCAAAATGATCAACGGCCAGGATTAAATAATACCAACGGGCGGGTTTGGACAAAACGGGTAAAAAATGGAATTGAGTCGTCGATTTGGGGGCATGATTTGGGGTCAATTGGGGTGCAATTTGGGCTAAATTTGTAATGAAATAGGGCCAGATTTTAAAAAGCCACTTCTCCCCGTTTTTGTTTTATAAAAAATAATAAAAAGATTTCTGAAACAAATTGAAGGTGCTAAATAAATAAATATTAAATTAAAAATACTGGAACTAATTTTATAATTATAAAATATTATTAAGTACGAAATAGGCCATAATTGCCATTATATGCAATTTGGTTTTAAAAATGCCAAATAAATTGGTAAAAATATGCAAAAATCACCTTAATTATATTTTGGTGTAAATATGAGAATGAAATAAGTTATTCACCAAAAAATGATAATTTTGGAGATAATTTGGATTTTGTACTGTTAAAATAGACAATGAATTGACCTTTAGAAAATCTAAAAAAAATTGGGAAAAATATCAGAACTTTTGGGCATGCTTATATATGCATACATATGCTATTTTTGAAAGTATTTTGAGTATAAAAAATATATGGGAAAAAATTAGGTATCAACACTCAACTTCGATATCTAGTTCTTTTTCGGCCAGCTATGGCCATTCGGGTCAGATCTTTGACTCTCCTGGTTAGATCGATAGCCTTCAAGGCCCTTCTCGTTGCTTTTGGGTTATTCTAAAACCCTAATCTCTAAGGTTCTTTCGATTTCTTTCCGATCTGCTTTAGACCTGTGCATGCTTTGAACTTCTAAGCATTTTCTCGAAGTTTCTTTAAAACTTTGCTTTCAAAACTATTTATCTTTTCCGATTAGGTTTTCCTGTTAAGTTATTCTAAATCTTTTCTCTGATTTTTTTGACATGTTTTGCTATGTTTGCTCATATTGTTCTTCCATCTGAGTTTGCATGGTAAAAGCCCTAATTTCTTTTGGCTGTTTGATTAGACGAATGCTTGAGTTGTTTGATTTGTTTGTTTATCCTCTTTTAAACACTTCTACTGTTGAAAAACCATATGTCCTTGGGTTTGAAACCATTCGTTTAAGTAGTTGACTCGATTTGAAGTTCTTTGGTAATAGAATCTCTTTTTTCTTTATGTGATTCCTCTGATTATGGGTTTCTATTATCTTCAAAACTCGACTATGGTTTAAACCCTAATTTTTTCAAAGGGGTTTCTTTACTTGCTGTTGTGAGACTTTCGCATGCTTTTGATACTCCATGTTTTCTTCACTATTGACTCAATGTGACTTGACCTATTGGGCTACTGTGTCTCGAATGTTTGCTTCTACTGAACTTTGTGCTACTATCCTATGCTAGTTCTTTTTACTAATAGGTTTGGCCTCGTATGTCTAGTATTTGTGCATTCTACTTATATGTTGGGGGTTCTCTCTTTGATTGATCTTCAATCTTGTGACTGATTTCAAATCCTTCCTTTGTGAAATCCTGATTTCATTCGTCTGTTAGGGTTAATTGATTATTTTCCTTGTTTTGCTTTAGTGAATCCTTTCCCAAAATAAATATATTCATGTACTCAGACTTGACTACTTACTCAATTGTTTTACCACTTCTTTTATGGCAACTATCAGTTTGCTTACAAATTGATTTATTTCCTTATTATGAATCTATCGTTACCCGTTAAGCAAGTGATCCCTTAATTAAAGGCAATCACTTGTATAATTGATTCTGAATGGTGATTGTTTCTATGTTTGTAGCTTATTACTTCTCTTTTACTCGTTTTCAAAAAGCTATAAGTACCCTGTACTTCTCCTCTTTTAAAGACGAGCAATTTTAAGTTTAGAACATACACTTACACTCAAAAATTCTCTCTTACTTTACTACTACCTGTGCTACTGTCTGTTTAGCCGGCTGAAAGCCAAGGCTAGACTTTGGAGTCCTGTTTACTTTTCTTTATTGCACTTTGCTTCTCTGACTGGTATGTTCTAACTAATTTTCAGCATCAACAACAACATGTTTCCTTACCGTTTCTTTCATTCTTGTTTGTCTCCTTTTTGTATTTAACTAAGTTTCATTATCAAGCATGCTATATTCTGCCTTTTCTGTTCTGAATTAATGTTTCTGTTACTTACTTATCATGGCTTGCGAGCCTTAAATGCCCATCCCTAATCTGTTTGGTATATGTGGTTGGTTTGGGGCATGGCAGTATTAAACATTGTTGTCCATGACCCAAACTTGATCCCCCTGGGATAATAACCTCCATGTTTTCTCTAGTTGTTGTGTGTTTTGGTTAGCTTATAAGCATGACGGCATGTTCTATTGTTGTGCATGCCCAAAGCTGACCCTTACCTAAGTATATAGGCTCTTTGCAATGAATTCCCAACCCCTGACCCCTTTGTATGAAGTTATCAACTCTGTATTTTACTAATTACTATTTCCTTACCACCCTTTACCCCTCTCCTTTACCCCCTCGATTTTAAAACTCTATTCCTGCACTTCCACTATCTTCTTAGACTTAAGTTCTGCCCCTCTTGTGTTAGCCTTGCTTTGTGACCCATGAGCTCCCTCTGAACTTGGACACATAAGGGCTGGCCCTTCCACACTGCACTAATCTCTATCTGGTTTTATTGAACCTGGGTATAAGCATTGTCCGGGGTCCCTTGAGACCCTTAAGGAACTCCGACACACCCAAGTCTGAGAAAGGCTTTGAAACAAGTGGTATTTGAGGCGTTTTGTTCCATAACTTAGAGAGGAAGTCAAAATCAGGCTTCCTATGGTTTTACTTTTCCCTTTTTTTAATGTATTTTTCTTGATGTAATTCAGCAACTTGGCTATAATAATTTGTAATGAATATTTGGGGTTGGTTAGTGAAAAAGGGATGGGTAATTATGCATGCTCAAGGGTAGATAACATGTCTATAGGATCTATGTTTTAGATGATTCAATTCTGCAAGTAGAAAGCATACCTATAGGACTGTTTTACATCCTGCGTGTTCAATTCTGCACTTTAGACACCATGCCTATAGGGGTTTATTTAAAATTCTGCATGTTCAACTTCATAGCTAGATAACCTGCCTATAGGACTTCATTTTAAATTCTGCATGCTTGTTACCACTTAGATATCATGCTCTAGGAGCTAAACGGCTATAAATTAGTACTATATTTATAATGTTAAAAAAATATCATCAACACTAGATATCATGTCTATAGGAATTAAAACCAACAATAATGGATACCATCATCTGCAGAATCTGAAAATAGTCTAATTTAAAATAAGTCTACTCTGAACCAGTTCTTAAGTAACTCGATCTCTCTATTTAACGTGGTTTAGCAAGCATGCTTATAGGATTTCAAACTGCTCATTTTTTTTAGTTTGTTACTGCTTTTCCATATTCTAAATCTGTAATAGATACCATGCTCATAGGATTCTACCCCAAATACTTAAGCAAAACTTAGGTAATCACAATAAATAAAGCTGAACCCGTGTCTGTTAGTTAATTATCGCTACAACCAGCAGGCAGGCCTGATCTGGACTTCTTATCTGAGTTATGCAATAAATTGGTTTTCTTCAACAACTTAAACTCCCTTTTTGCCTAAATATTTTCCAGACCCTGCTTGTTGTTTGAGTCATGCTATTTGATTGCCTGTTTGATGAGGTATATGTGAGCCTTTATTGTTTATGTGCTTCCCCCTGTTATCGTGCTACATGTTTTGTATGTCGCCTTAGATTTTTAACCTTTGAAACTCCAAGTCATCCTAATACCCCTCCCTTTTAGGAATAGTAGTCCTAAACGCCTCCGGGACTGATAGGAATAGGAGGGTAATAACATGCAATAGTGGTCGAGACCAATCCGTGCTTTAGTACCTTAAAAGGGATGGGAAAGGGTAGATGTGGATATGATGATCGGTGCACTAATACCACGTGTAGCCCCTTTTTTGAGGAGTGATTACCAGGTATTGCATTGATGTGATCCATATTTTAAATAAACCTAGGACCCCCTTCTTTTATTTTCCTTTTCTTTTAAAGCATTGCAACTCCTTGTTTAAAAATCAACCTTTTAATTTCTCTTTCAAACTTTGTTTGCTTTCACATGGTTGTTTATTAAAATCCCCTCTTATTTTAGCCTTATCTGTTTATATGTCAATTGAACCAAATTCACAAAGAACTATCTGGCCGGGAACCATACTAGTGGATCTTGAGGGGTGCCTAACACCTTCCCCTTAGGATAATTTC
Source organism: Nicotiana glauca (assembly GCA_026770625.1). Taxonomy (NCBI): domain Eukaryota; kingdom Viridiplantae; phylum Streptophyta; class Magnoliopsida; order Solanales; family Solanaceae; genus Nicotiana; species Nicotiana glauca. Next base: position 10,418 of record MU665178.1, read on the forward strand.
AAGCCCTTACCCTATCTCTGGTTATCAACAAATGTAGTTGTAGTGAACTTTGTAGGTGTCCTAATGCACCATAAATCATGAGGTGGTGACACTTCAAAAATACAAAACCCAGTTCCCAAAAAGAACGAGTTGCCCCCATACCCCAAAATGTTATAAACCCGATTCTCCCACCGCGAGGAGGGAAACAAGGGGGCGCGACAGCATGGCGACTCTGCTGGGAAAATTAGACTTTTACCATTTCAGATTGTACTTGTGAATTTGTATTTTACCTTTATATGTAATTACCTGTTTAAATTCCTTTAAATATTTAATTGCTTTTACAAAGCAAAACTAACTTATCTTCTTCTTTTCTTTTCTTTATTACTATTTTACTATTATAAACTGTTGTATTTACTGCTTTCTTAAACATGCAAATACGTGACAACATGCTTTTTAATTATTGCATAATCATGGTCAACATCATATTTCACTCGTGCCAAAAAAATACCATAGCAATGCTTATAATGAGTGGTTGCGCTCTTCCTATATCATTACCCTTTAAATTCGAAAAGGCATATTTACGGTAAAACCAGTCGATCAACAGTGTAATTGACGGTTCCGTACCTTCCCCCTTGAGTTGTCCGCTCAAGGGTACCTGTCTAAAACCCTATAGAAACCTTATTCTGTTTAAACTGTGCATGCATCATGGTCAAACCTAGTTGGGTCAGTTACGTTGTCCACATAATGATCCTTTAAGATAGCCTTGTCCAAAAGTCCACTGGGTTTCCCTAAACCCAAACGGACACCATCACGTTCTGTGCATTTATTTGGAGAACTAAATGTTTCTTGCTAATTGTTGATGTTAAATAGTCGAGTCTGGTGGGGGTAGGGTCTAACCCTTCTGTTTTGTAGATAATGAGGCACGAAATCCCTAGATTAGGCATGGTCACCAATATCCACCCAAGACTGCTAAGCTGGTGGAAAGATCTTCACTCTAGTGATCAAAGATCAAATACAACCAACTGCGCAAAAGAATTCGGGAGCGAGAAAGCGAGCACCGCGAGATACAAGAATCTAACCAGAAGCTAATGGAGGAATGGAAGGACATGGATGTTAGTGCTAACAAGCGACTGGGATACTTGGAGCGAGGCATAGTAGAGTTGGAGAAGAAGTTTCTCAAGAGGGTCAAAGATTGCCAAAATGCTGAAGGAACCGAAGGCGGACACCTAGCCAGGGCCTACCTATTGCGGGACTTCGCGTGTTGAGAAAGTTGTTCGATGGAGCCAGGGATGCAGAATCTGGGGAAGGTCCTTCTAGAACCAAGTACATAGGAATTTATTTTTTCACTTTACAAATGTAATAAGGCCAATGGCCATTAGTTATTTTTATTTCTTGCATATTTAGTGTCATTTTGGGATTCATCTATTTTTATCAATAAAATGAGGCATTTAGCATTCTGAGTTCTCCAAATCAATTTGTCGCTAGGCCTACCTCGGGCACAACGAGGCTCCCAAGTTAGGACATGCTTTATATTCCTGCATTATGTGTTTAAATATTGCAACATATTTTATGATCCCAACTAACTTGGTTACCTTTTGTTTTATTTTTATTTTGTTATTTCCCTCCCCAAAGGTTAATTCGAGCACTCTGGCAACATCATCCCTATTCCACAAGATCCAAGGGTCCTCCACTCACTCCTCCTCTAAGTCCTATTTGTGAGCACGTAATTTTTGCCTATACGAATTATTCCCCAATAGTTCAAAATAAAACAAGTTTTCCTTTGTGTGCAATTTTGTGAATTTTTGGGGTTTTCAGTTATTGTTTATATTTATGTGTGTGCATGTTTATTTGATTAATTAATAAGAAAATACAAAAATATATGGCATTTGTATTTAGGATTTAATTTTATAATTTTAGATAAAAAGTAAATTACTTATAAAATGAAGGAAAAACATAAAAGATAATGCATTCTTTTTGCATTTTTAGTGTTCAATTGTGTGATTTGGTATTTAAGTGTTTGTGATAATTATTGTTTAGAGATAATTAGTATTGTTAAGTTAATTTAGTTTTATAATTAATCTAGGTTTGCGTTTTATTTTATTAGAATTTTAAATAAAAGGGAAAGAATTGAGGAAAATAAGATTTAAGCCATTAGTCCCCGGCCCAAACCAATACATCAAAAAACCATCAAAAACAGCCCAATACCTGCCCCAGTCTGGTCCATCTCCAGCCACCCCAAAACGACGTCGTCGCGGGCATGATAATCTGGACCGTCGATCTCCTTAGATCGAACGGTTCAGTCCGTCTCCAGCATCGCCGAAACGACGTCGTTTCAGGCCATTTGATCTGAACCGTTTGTTTAGTTTGATCGAACGGTCTGGATCATCTCTCAATAGTATCATCCTCACCCAACCCATTCCCGTCAAAGGCCGATCCGGTCTTGATGACAACGAAAGGATGTCGTTTCCATTAATGAATTGATCCAAGTCGTTGATCTCATCAGATCGAACAGCCTGGATTCATTCCACCCCCTCC
>MU665178.1:13460-88921 GCA_026770625.1 Nicotiana glauca
AAATCGCCTCTACCAGTGGTCGGCGTCCAAACACCTCCAAATTTACACCGTGTGTCCACCATAACCTCCCCATCCTCGATCCACCATCCGTTTCCCTCATCTCCTAGCCCAGCCTTTCGAATATCCGATCTAAACTACGAACCCTAGCGCCGCCACAAAATTCCCCGGTGGCGGCGCCACCTCCCCTTAGCCCCAAATTAACACTAGATGACCACAGAACCTCCCTCATCACAAATCCTTAACCCGTTCCCCCCGAATCCCCCTTAAATTGTTCGAATATCAAATCATAAAAAAAACTAAACCCTAAGTTCACGAGTCCTGAAATACAAAAGGCTTGTAAGGATTCTTTGACCGGATTGGACCTTAGTTTTGGGTTTTCACATGAAAACCCAAGTTTAAGGTCTAGTCCGATCAAAAAATTGAAAGACCTTTCAAAATTGATTCGAGTCTGGTCTGAATCTCTGAAGTATTTCTTTCTCTTTTCTTTTTATTATTAATTTTCTTTATTATCCTTCATTTTTGCTATTTGTTTCTTCCTTCTTTTTCGGATTTTTTATTTGGTCCAGTTTCATCAGTTTTGTTCTTCTTTAGGTGTATGTTAGAAACCTTTCCCTTTAAATTGATAAATAGGTTTGTTCATTATATTAGGTTGAATTTCATAGTCAGTTAGGTTTTGTTGAAATTACTTGGAATTGCTGTTATTTTAGCTGTCATTTGAAACAATTGGTCTAGTTTCGAATGTGTATGGGTTTGAGGGTCATGCTTGTTAGTTCAATTTTGTGGTTTAAGAGGTTTAAATGGGTCAGCTAGTCGGGTCATTGATCCATGACCCATTTGAGGGTCAGATATAAGTTAGTTCAATTGGATGGAAGCCTGAATATGATTTTCTTTGGGTCAAATTTGACCCAGGCTGTTCTGGAAAATTAAATAGCATGGGGCTTAATAATTAACGAACAAGGACCAGGGGAATTAAAAAAAAACTTAGGCATGCCCATACCATTGATTAAAATATAGGCTGCCCATACCAGTGAATTAAATAAGGGGAAAGGGGATTAGCAGTGGAACTAACATTCTGTTTAGTGTCTTTAGAGTGGGAAAATCAGAGAATAACATGGGGGAAATATTTTCTTAATTGAAAATTGCTCTTAAGAGCTAGAAAAGGGTTAAAGTTTGGATATAAATACAGAGGTATAGAGGTAGATAGAGGGAGGTCTGAAAATTGAGAGGGTAAAAAATTGAGAGAGATTCTGCTATACACTAATATACAGAATATACACTGAGAACATTGAGGAAAAAGAGAGGAAATACACTGAAAAAACAGAGAACTTGGAGAGCCTTGAGTGGAAAAATACACTGATATATACCCTGATACACATTGATATACACAGTGAGATACATGATAGGTATAAGTCTAGAGTTGAAATGTTTAGAGGATCAGATTTTTGGAATACAAAAAAGGAAAAGAAAATTTCCACTGGTTGATCAATTCTCATTGTTTTTTTCTGATTCTTACAAGGTCTGAAAATATTATTTCTCTATTGTGGAAGTTAAATTGATTTGAGCTTGGTTTCAAAACTTGGTGTCAAGTCTGTTGGGTTATTGTTCAAGTGGGATTCCTTCTTGTGGTTTGTTGTGTATCAATTCTGGGTTTGATTTTGTTGCTGAAACACTGTACTTCTGCTCCTGCTCGACTACTGACGTCCCTCTGCTTTGTTTCAATACACTTTCCAGGTATTTCCCACATCTTTGGTATATGAAGGATTACAATTTGATCAGTTAAGGTGGAAACATAGGATATTTCAATTACTGAGTGTTATCTTTTGTTAATCCATTATCCATGTAGTTAATTTGATTACCCTGTGCCCTTCAATCTTATTCACTGGTGGGTTGTAAAATTTGGTTTGTAACATAAAGTGAATCCTGGAATAGTCGTATGATGCATATTGGATTTAGTTTTAATATCCGTTATGCATGAACTGTGACTGGAAATGGTCTAATGTGTTTGAATTGCATAAACTTGAAACCTGCAAAAATGGGATACATATAGCTTTAATGGGAAATGGTCATATAGATTTGTAGATCCATGTTGGGAATAATTTGATATCCAGGTCCAGTTTTATAGGCTAGTTCAATTTGTTTAAGTAGTTGAATTACTTATTGGTCTATTGAGAGGTCTCCATACGATTGGTCCATGAGAAATGAGTTCTTGAACTCTGAAGATTAGGAAATTAGGGTTTAAACATCCGTTTGTTTCCCTGGAAGGGACTCGATCTGGAATCCCCAAGTCCCTATAATTGACCTTGAAAGCTAGATTGCTTCTTTTGGGCCCAACACTTATTTTTATAAGTGATGTAGCCACACGGGCTCGAAATAGATCTAGGCCCAAAGTATATAAACAAAAAATCAGAAATTCAGTTTAATTGTTATACTTTCAAGTAATTAAAATTTTAGAGGTCAGAATGGTGGTACAATCGCATATCCTATATAGTTTAGTCAACTAGTTTTAAATGGATTAAATGTGATTGTTGACATGAAGAATTGGGCCTAACGCAAGCTCAGTTAAGAATCGATCAAACTCAGGCATTTTCTTCAATTGTTTCATCAATTCAGTTTCTTTGGGCAATTATTTCACGTGATGAATTTCTTATTAATTAATATTGCTGAACTATGAGTCTAGGATCATTATAATTCCATAAGCTTTCTTTAATTAATGAGTTAGGCTTTTATTAGCTAGGATATGCCATTCAAACCCAATAATAAATTATGGCCTTCCTGAGTTATTATATAAATCTTCTAATTAGAATAAATTGAGGTGTGCTGTGATAAACAAAATTCTCAATTGCAAGGCCCTCATTTAATTAATCTTGTCTTAATCCTTAGAATTCGAGGTGTATCATTTAGCAAATTCCATGGCCCTCGCAAAGTGCAAACGCGTAGTTGCTTCAGACGCGTATTTTAATAACATTACCTTCCTAAATTCGGATGTGCATTTCATGTGACCCAAATTCAAATCCCAAAATGTTGAATAAAATATGTTTTGGATTGTGGGTGCATTTCATGGGACACAAGCCAAAGACATGTTTTAAACGACGTTCAACATTCCTTAAAATTAATTAAAAGCGGTAAATAATTATAAAATTGCACTATAGGTTCAAACTATATAAAATCAGATAATTAAGCCTAAAATAACAGTTGAGCGACCGTGCTAGAACCACGGAATTCGGGAATGCCTAACACCTTCTCCCGGGTTAACAGAATTCCTTACACAGATTTCTAGTTCGCGGACTGTAATATAGATTCAATCCTTTTCCTCGATTTAGGATTTGAACCGGTGACTTGGGACACCATAAATCTCCCAAATGGAGACTCTGAATTTTTAATAACAAAATTCCGTTTCGATTGTCCTTTAATTGGAAAAACTCCTTTTATACTACCCTTTCGGGGGTGGTGTGTAAAAAGGAGGTGTGACAGCTCTGGTAACTCTGCTGGGGAAATTAACCTAGAACCACTGGTTCAGGGTTAAAATTTGAGCTTAGAATATTTTTTATATTTGACTTTATCTATTATCTGGCTTTATTCACATGTTTGGGCCTAATGTGCTAAATGTTGCTTTTTTACCGCTTTGATATTGGTGAACTGTATATAAATTGTTACGAATCCTTCCTCTCTCTGAGTCTTCTACATCATGGAGAAGGGTGAACTTCGTGTGACTTCTCTTCTGTTTAGAGTCTTTTCGCATTTAGAACGAGGTTCTGATAAGTTGCTAAGCCGGCAGAGCTTCTGTATCCCCGATACGCTGCCCCCCTCGGCTGGAGTTGTCCACTCGGGTAAGCCAGGTCTAGAACAATAAACCCAGGTTTTTAAACCTAGAATAACAAAGCCTCATGCTGGATCCCTAGTAGGAACGTTTGTTTACATCATGTGCATTTGACTTACGGGACTCAATACAGGGGTTGGGTCCGTCTAGGACAGATGACCTGAAATGAAAAGACCATCCTGATGCATCCTACTTGCTGCGTGTGCATTTATTTGCTCCGAATTTGCATGTTGACCGTCTTGTAAATAATGGGAGAGGTCGGAAAGAAAATAGCAGTGTTAGGGTTAAGTGAAGGTAACCACTTGTTTTGAAAAATCAATATCCAAATCGTACTGAAACTCTGCCGAATTTTTGAGGAAAAAAAAGATTTTTTTGTGTTTTTGACAAATTTGGCAGAACTACGTAAGTTTGATTCTCACCGGATGTGGGATATGTAGGCAACCCATATCGGGTTCAACTATTTTGAAAAATAAAATTTAAAAAAAAAAAGAAAAAAATATTTATAGGGTAAATAAATGTCGTTGTTTTGCCATAAGGTAATGTCATTCTTGTCCAAATAGCCAAATGTCCTCAAAAGGCCACCGGAAGGCCGTTTTTGCGAGAACAACCGCCTTGGGTCATTTCTCAAAATTTTGGCCGGTTAGCAAACACAACCTGTAAATCTTCTTCGAAGTATTGAAGGGCCGTATTGACAAAACCGGATATTTTTATGAAATTTTTTGACAAATAATGATGATTTAAAAAAAGTTTGTATTTGTCGGTCAAAGTGTGTTAGTCTATTTTAGACCGTATTGACATTTTGATGTTAGGGTCTTTTAGAGTCCGTTAATCTTGTAATAAAAGGTGTCATTGTAATAAACACATTTTTATGGAAAATTTGAAAAAAAAATATATAAAAGAAAAAGGCGTGAGTGACTATAGAAGGAGAGTTCATGATTAGGAAAGGCCAGGATGACACAAGCAACCGAGCAAATGCATAATAGAAATGGTTAACTGCTTAGGTGCATTGCATCCCTAATGTGCATTTGCCTATCTGTTAAAAGCCCTAAGACTAACATGATGCTCCCATTTTGTTCAATATCCAAAAAGGTGGTTGGTTTGTGGTTCCCAAAGTAGTAATTCCTCTCCACAACCTGAAAGCCAAAAGGCAATGGCAGATAACAACAAAATTGGGTTGGTTGATATTGGTACCCAAAAGCGGCTGGTTGAAAAAGACATTGGCTTGGCTGATGAGGCAAGGATGTTAAGGCAACACATATCAAAAATGTATCAGGCTTGGATGGTTGGGAAGGCACCACCACCGCCACCACCTGGTTTCTCGAATAATGACCTTACCCAAACTTTGGCATCTCCCAATCACCCTAGTATCTCCATACTCTTCCTCCAAGTTCTGGGAGGCTGAAGAACATAGAACAGTCCTTAAAGAACGTGCAAGGGACGGGAGACCAAGGCAGCATGTCTTCTCGGATAATGCCCTTACCCAAACTTTGGCATCTCCCAATCACCCTAGTATCTCCATCCCTCTTCCTCCAAGTTCTGGGAGGCTGAAGAACATAGAACAGTTCTTAAAGAACGTGCAAGGGATGGGAGACCAAGGCAGCATGTCTTACCAAGAGTTGTGTACACTCCCTGACGTTCGCCTGCCCGCAAGGTTTAAAGTGCCAAAATTTAACTTGAATGATGAATGGGGAGATCCGGTAACCCATCTGAGGGATTATTGCAGTGTTGTCAAGAAAGATGATTTGCTGATAGCGTATTTCAGTAAGAGCTTGACTGGGGCAGCTTTGGATTGGTATAATCGTCAAGATGTTGATAAGTGGAATACGTGGGATCACATGGCTCAAGATTTTGTGTGACACTTTCAGAACAATATAGACATTATCCCAAACCACTCCTCCATATCTCGGATGGAAAAGAAGCCTAAATAAAGTTTTAGGAAATTTTGGCTCAAATGGAACGAACACGTTGCTCAGGATAATCCTCTCATGGACAAAAAAGATGTTGTTGAGCTCCGCCAACAACAGGATCTAGTGGGCATTCTTGCTGAACGCTTTCAGCCTCAATATCGACCCCGCAGACATCCTTGTCAACCTCTTTAATGCTACTTCTCTCTACAGGGCTCTCGAAATCATACATCACTTTCCCCGTACCCACCTCCACAGAATGCCTATACACCCCCACGAGCATACCGAAAACCTCGTGGATCAGGTTTCTGGCCCAATCAAGAATTTAAGAATGAGAGGTTGTAGAGAAAGAAAACCTTCACTCTATTGGGAGAGTCATATGCCAATATGTTCTAGAGGCTAAGAAAATTGTACATGTTGAAGCCGATTCAGATAAAAATGCCAAACCATCTTCCAAAGAAGCTTGATTTTTCTCAAAGGTGCACATATTGCTCAGATGCCCGGGGGCATGACATAGAAGAGTGTTGGCATATGAAGGGAGCAGTCTAGAAGCTTATTCATGCAGGTGACATCACCGTGCAAAATCCAAATGCAACAGATACTATCCAAAGTCCATTGCATATTCAAAATGAGAAGCATATGGAGGACATGATTTGTGCAGAAAAGGAATATAAGAATTATTCTAAGATCCTCGGAGGGCCACCAGCCGCAAAGCTTCCAGCGTTGTCACTCTTGGTTCCGGATGTTGATCATAAGAACGAGCCGACTAAAGGGACCCAAAAGCAACTTGCTAAGGGCAGTGAGATGAAGACTTGTGAAGGTTCCAGCAATGTTGATGTTGAACTCAGTGGCTAAGATGCCGTGCTTCGTAGTTGGAAAGACGCTCAATCTCTTGGTTAGCTAGAAAGGAGTCTTAGTGGTTTATTTTGTTGTCATTTCTGTTGTCCAGGTTATTTTTAGGGTTGTAATTCGGATATTGTCTTGTGATTCAAACCCTTCTACCCTTTTATTTTTGCCTAGTTTGTTTTTTCGTAGTAACTCGTTTAGTGTTGTCTAATGTTGTTCCAGGGTTGTAACCCTAGTTTAGTTTGCTTGTTTTTTGTTCAAACCCTTCACCATCTGTCTAATACAATTTTCTGTTATTTCTAGTCATTTTGTTTAGTTCATTTTTCCATTTGTAGTCCTTTTCCTATCGACTCTAGTGACATGACATGCACACGTAATTCTCAGTCTTGTATTAAAAGTCAGTTTAGTCATGAAGCATTGAAACAATTTTGAAGATGACAGAGGCACTCGAGGGAAATAGAACAGATTTGTATACTTTGAGATCATTTGAAGCCCGAATCATGAGAAACTGGGGCAAATAGAACATAAAGCAATACTATGCAAATGCATCATGCGGCATCAGATTGAAGCTAAAGGAAAGTTTGCCCCAAATTTACAGGGGCCGTTCGTGGTAACGAAGAGTGTTGTCCAACAGTACTTAAATTGACAAAAAGCAAATGTGTGGATATCGTTATCAAGTCTGGCTTAATCAGAAGATGTTACAGATGGTTGTTCAATTGTGTTGTTTGCGCTTGGCATGTTTTGAAGATTGGAATGACGAAGGCATTTTGTTCTGCTATCTAAACATTTTATCCTTTGTCACCTCTTTGAGCTTTATTTATTTTCTTTCATACCCCTCTTTCGGAATCATCAGCAAAGATTAGAAACACCAGCGTGAAAGATAAGCAAATAAAAAGAAAAAAAAGACAAAAGAAAAAAGGGAAGAAAAAGAAAAAGAAAAACAACAAAACAACAGAATAAAGAAAAAAAATATAAGAAGAAAAAGAAAAGAAAAATCACAACAATAGAGTAATTTCTATGTTGTGAACTACGTTCGGCTTGATTCTGAAAGGATACGTAGGCAGCCTCTCTCTGGGGTTCAATCACACCAAAATAAAAATCCAAAAGTCCCCAAGAAAGAAACTGGGGCAGAAGTCGTGGTTGTTGTAAGAAATCTGATTCCGAAAGTTGTAATTTTGAACCCATGTGGAATTGTGTTGAGCCTTTGATACCCTTTGTTTCTAACCCACCCAAAATCTCACGTTACGGTCCAGAGGAAGACCTTCCGATCAGTCTTCAAGATATGCCAAGGCGAGCAATTAGAGGTGAATCATATCAGGGGCAACACTCCAGGCCAAACAAGGAAAATGAAAAATAAGAGAGTCTTATTGGTGAAAACCTTCACGGGCACCTTGAGACGAAAGTAAGTTGAGAGAAAGAACGAAATGAGAGAGGCTTGATGGCAAAAACCCGTTGGGCACTACAAGTCGAATAAGAATTGTGAACCAGATTGGATATGCGGAGCATTGAAGCCCAATTTCATGGAAAAAAGGTACGACAAGAGTTGAACATCAGACTTGCTTGACATAATAGGCCACAGGTGCATGTCGTGGTCATTAGAGTTGGTATCCACATCTGATAGGTTTTACTTTATAGTTTTCTTATTAGGAATCATCTTTTTCCATTGTTCCATTTATCTTGTCTATTTCCTCTTCCTGAGTCGTTTGATCAGAACAAGTGAGAAATGACTTCAAAATTTGCCACCAGCTTTCCAATTGCACAAAAAGGGATCTGGCTAGCACATTAAAGCAATGTAAGTAAGGAAAGAAGAGTATGCGCACTGAGTTAGTAACAATCAACACGCTTTGGGGATCCTTGTGAAATACAAAGGTTTGGTATATATTAATTCATGAACAACACAACAGATAAAGGATGTTGGGTGAACGGATCAAAGGTATTCTCTATGGTGAGGTTGATAGATAAAGTGGTTAACTAATGACAAGCAAGGTCTTCGAGTGGAAATCAGTTATCATGGGAGATATATGGGGTCAGATAAGAAGACTAGAAGTGAAAACAAAAAAACAAAAAAAAAACCCATGGAAAGGTCGGAAATTTTCGACCAAGTTCAAGGCAGTCGGACGAAGCAGAGCATGGAAAGGAGAAAACCATCCCCAGCAAGAGTGTCAAACCAACCACCATGTTTAAACTCACAAGTTTTCTTTGTCTGAAATAGGGAGGAAGGCTATGTTCATATCAAAGCTTGGAAGCTTGAATTTTTCAGGTGTAAATGCCCCCGTTCTGCTTACGCAAAGGCTATTTAGAAGATCACACACCACCCCTAGGAGACGCACTTCCTAGCTTGAGTCATTGAAGTTACACCTGTAGGAGACGCACTTCCTAGTTTGAGTCATTAAAGTTTCACCTATAGGAGATGCACTTCCTAAGTTAAGTTATACCTATGGGAGACGCACTTCCTAAATTGAGAGTTCATCTATAGGAGACGCACTTCCTAGTTTGAGTCATTAAAATTTCACCTGTAGGAGACGCACTACCTAAATTGATAGTTCATTCATAGGAGACGCACTTCCTAGTTTGAGTTATTAAAGTTTTACCTGTAGGAGACGCACTTCCTAAGTTGAGATTCACCCATAGGAGACGCACTTCCTAAATTGATAGTTAATTCATAGGAGACGCACTTCCTAGTTTGAACTATTAAAGTTTCACCTATAGGAGACGCACTTTCTAAGTTAAGTTACAGCTGTAGGAGATGCACTTTCTAAATTGAGAGTTCATCCATAGGAGACGCACTTCCTAGTTTGAGTCATTAAAGTTTCACCTGTAGGAGACGCACTTCCTAAATTGATAGTTCATTCATAGGAGACGCACTTCGTAGTTTGAGTCATTAAAGTTTCACCTGTAGGAGACGCATTTCCTAAGTTAAGTTACACCTGTAGGAGACGCACTTCCTTAATTGAGAGTTCATCCATAGGAGATGCACTTCCTAGTTTGAGTCATTAAAATATTCACCTATAGGAGATGCACTTCCTAAATTGATAGTTCATTCATAGGAGACGCACTTCCTAGTTTAAGTCATTAAAGTTTTACCTGTAAGAGACGCACTTCCTAAGTTGAGTTTCACCCATAGGAGACGCACTTCCTAAATTGATAGTTCATCCGTAGGCGACGCACTTCCTAGTTTGAGTTATTAAAGTTTCACCTGTAGGATACGCACTTCCTAAATTGATAGTTCATTCATAGGAGACGCACTTCCTAAATTGATAGTTCATTCATAGGAGACGCACTTCCTAGTTTGAGTCATTAAAGTTTTACCCATAGGAGACACACTTCCTAAGTTGAGTTTCACCCATAGGAGACGCGCTTCCTAAATTAATAGTTCATAGGAGACGCACTTCCTAGCTTGAGTCATTGAAGTTACACCTGTAGGAGATGCACTTCCTAAATTGATAGTTCATCCATAGGAGACGCACTTCCTAAGTAAAGTTTCACCTGTAGGAGACGCACTTCCTAAATTGATAGTTCATCCATATGAGACGCACTTCCTTGTTTGAGTCATTAAATTGTCACCTGTAGGAGACGCACTTCCTAAATTGGCAGTTCATTCATAGGAGACGCACTTCCTAATTTGGTTAATTCAGGTTTTATTTTAGCAGACGCATTTGCTAGTCAAAGTTTCTTGGTTTTACTCGTAGGAGATGCACATCTTATTTTACTCTTTGCATCAGTAGTATAAGTGGTTTACAATTTTGCTAACAACTCGCAAATTTTCCTAGTGCAAACTGGGGAAGATGGTTTTGTTGGTTTTGCTTGTTCTGATTGCAGGAACCCACCCGGAGGAACAAAAGGGAAAGCAACAATGGTCAAAAGAAGATAATTCAAGTTTCAAGAGGAGAACAATTCAAATTTCATAGGAAGGGGAGAAGCAGTTCGAGTTCAGCAATCAGGGATCCACCTGAGGAAAAGAGAAGACTACAAATCAAGGAAACAACAAAAGGATATCCCCAGGAGAATACAAGTCAACAAGGCAACAAGAACCACAAGGGCAAATTTGAATATATAGATAGGATCTTTTGTAATTCATAGATCATAGCTTAGTCTAGCTTCTACTTATTTTGACATGGTGTAATAAGGGGTCAGTAAGCAGTATCAGCAACAACGAAATCACATCTTTATGGTAGTCCCAGCTACCAAAATTTCCCGAACTACATTGACCTGATTCCTTTCTAGCCAAGGATATGTAGGAAACCTTTGAAGCGGAGGTTCGGTCAAATCTTTCAAAAATGCTTCACACGGAACATTTAAACGGTCAAAAATCGCTCGTATCCGCTCACTTTGTCTTTGCGCGAAAACTCTTCGTGTTTCCTGGCAAAGAGGGGCAGCTGTGAGCACGTGATTTTTGCCTATACGAATTATTCCCACAATAGTTCAAAATAAAACAAGTTTTCCTTTGTGTGCAATTTTGTGAATTTTTGGGGTTTTCAGTTATTGTTTATATTTGTGTGTGTGCATGTTTATTTGATTAATTAATAAGAAAATACAAAAATATACGATATGATACACAGAAATTGAGTCATGTGGATGATGTCATCATCAAGTCCAAGAAGTAGGGGTGTTCATGGTTCGGTTTGGATCGATTTTTCCCTAAAAAGAAACCAAACCAAGTAAGTCGGTTTTTCAAATATTAGAATCAAACCAAACCAATTAAGTCGGGTTTTCTCAATTCGGTTTATGTCGGTTTTTCAGTTATTTTTTGGTTTTTTCTTAAACACATATTCCGGCGACCACATTTTCAATATTTTCAATGTAACACTATCAAATCAATTGCCCTTTGAGAAATCTAATATTTACCAATATATATTGATGATAATTGAATCAAATAGTGATGAATAATTTAAGGACTCACTTAAAAATATGTTATTTTTAACACGAAATGGATTCTTACACTAAGCAAAAGAAAACTACCAATCCAACTAGAATTTAAAGGTAAAAGAACTATATTAAAAATGCAAACTATTAACATTTACTATAATTGTTTTGAAACTTTGTATATATATATATATATATATATATATATATATATATATATATATATATATATATAATGTGTGTGTGTGTGTGTGTGTAATAATAAATTTGAAATAGCTACTCCTATAGTCAGTTTGGTTCAGTTTTTTTTTTATTAAAGCCAAAACCAAACCAAATTTCATCGGTTTTTAAAATTCAAAACCAAACCAAACCAAACCAAACCAAAAAGTATCAATTTTTTGGTCGGTTTGGTTTGGTTTTCGGTGTGATTCGATTTTTCAGATTTTTATGAACACTCCTACCAAGAAGTCCATTGATCACATGGAACATCTGAGGAAGTTCTTCAATAGATTACGAAAGTACAACCTGAAACTGAATCCCGCAAAGTGTGTATTTGGAGTTCTTGCCGGAAAGTTGCTTGGGTTTATTGTCAGCCGCCGAGGAATAGAATTGGATCCATCAAAGGTCAAGGCCATTTAGGAACTTTCACCACTAAAGAACAAGAAGGACGTGATGAGTTTCCTGGGAAGACTTAACTATATCAGCCGATTCATAGCACAGTCTACAATTATCTGTAAGCCAATCTTTAAGATGTTGAAGAAGGACGCCGCTACCAAATGGACAGATGATTGTCAGAAGGCCTTCAATAGAATCAAGGAATAATTGTCAACACCACCAGTCTTGGTCCTGCCAGATCCAGGTAGACCCCTATTACTCTACATCGCAGTACTAGATGGAGCCTTCGGTTGTATTTTGGGGCAGCATGATTAGACAGAGAGAAAGGAACATGCCATTTACTACCTCAACAATAAGGTCACTCCCTACGAAGCCCGGTATTCTCTTTTGGAACGCACCTGTTGTGCTTTGACTTGGTAGCTCAGAAGCTGAGGCATTATTTATGTGCCTATACCACGTATCTCATATCAAGGATGGACCCCTTAAAGTACATATTTCAAAAACCCATGACCACTGGAAAGCTAGCCAATGGCAAATCCTGCTAAGTGAATTCGATATTGTATATGTAACTCAGAAGGCGATTAAAGGACAAGCACTAGTAGACCACCTTGCTGAAAACCCGGTGGATGGAGAATATGAACCCCTGAAAGCGTATTTTCCTGATGAAGAGGTATCATTCATAGGAGAAGACATTGTAGAATCCTATAAAGGTTGGAGAATGTTCTTCGATGGAGCAGTAAACTTCAAAGGAGTTGGCATAGGAGCGATCTTGGTGTCAGAAACCGGTCAGCATTATCCGGTGTTTGCCAAACTCAGGTTCCCCTGCACTAACAATATGGCCGAGTACGAAGCCTGCATCTTAGGGCTCAAGATGGACATTGACATGAATATTCAAGAGTTGCTAGTAATTGGATATTTAGACTTGCTTATACATCAGGTATGAGAAGAATGGGCAACCAAGAACTCCAAGATACTCATGTATATGCATCATGTACAGGAATTAAGAAAGAGATTCACAAGGACGGAGTTCCAACATGTCCCCAGAATCCAGAATGAGTTCGCCGATGCATTGGCTACCCTATCATCTATGATACAACATCTGGATAAGAATCTCATTGACCCATTACAGTGAAAATTCATAATCAGCCAGCTTATTGTGCCTATGTTGAAGAGGAAGAAAATGGAAAGCCTTGGTTTCATGATATCAAGGAATATTTGGCAAAAGGAGATTACCCAGATCTTGCCAACCATACTCAGAAACGCACACTGCAGAGATTATCCAAAACATTCTTCCACAACGGAGGAATCCTGTATAGGAGGAGTCTTGATTCGAGATTACTGAGGTGTGTCAACGCAAAGGAAGCATCCAAACTGCTAGAGGAAATTTATGCTGGGACCTATGGTCCACATATGAACGGTTTTGTCTTAGAAAAGAAGATACTCTGGGCTGGTTACTTTTGGATGACAATGGAAAGAGACTGCATCCAGTACATCCGAAAATGCCATCGCTGTTAGATATATGCAAACATGATAAAGGTATCCCCGAGCGAGCTCAACACAACAGGCTCACCATGGTCGTTCGCTGCCTGGGGAATGGATATTATTGGACCAATTGAGCCTGCTGCTTCCAACGGACACAAGTTTATTCTAGTGGCGATTGACTACTTCACCAAATGGGTCAAAGAAGCATCTTACAAAGCAGTGACTAAAAAGGTCGTGGCAGACTTTGTCCGCGACCGCATTGTTTACCGATTCGGGATTCCAGAATCAATCATTACTGATAATGGCTCCAATCTCAAAAATGACTTGACGCTTTGTGTGAAACCTTCAAGATCAGGCACAAGAATTCTACAACCTACAAGCCTCAAATGAACGGAGTCATGCAAGACACCAATAAGAACATCAAGAAAATATTGAGGAAGATGATAGAGAAGCATAAACGTTGGCACGAGAAGTTATTATTTTCTCTGTTAAGGTATCACACCACAGTCTGCACATCAACTGGGGCAACCCTCTATATGCTGGTATATGGTACAAAAGCTGTCATTCCCACCGAAGTAGAAATTCCTTCCTTAAGGATCGTACAGGAAGTTGAGCTTGACGATGCATAATAGGTAAAGAATCGTTACGAGCAGCTAGGTCTCATAGATGGGAAAAGAATGAACGTAGTTTGTCATGGTCTTTATCAGAATAGAATATCCAGAGCCTTCAGCAAGAAAGTCAAGCCGAGGCAGTTCACGTCGGGGCAGCTGGTATTAAAGAAAATTTTTCTGCATTAGGACGAAGCCAAAGGGAAGTTCTCTCCAAACTGGCAGGGTCCATACATGGTTCATCGGGTTTTGACAGGAGGAGCCCTCATACTTGCATAAATGGACGGAGAGATCTGGCCAAAGCCGATTAATTAAGATGCAGTCCAACATTACTATGTGTAATCTCCATGTTTTTCCTATATGATGTAAATTAACTACGTCTGACCTAATTCCCGTTTAAAAGGGGATACGTAGGCAGCCTTACGGGTTCAGTCACGATTAAATAAAATTTTCATTTCCCCCCAAAATTAGAAACTGGGCAAGAATTTTGAGGAAGACCCTCAAAATTCCAATGTAATTTCAGCCGATCGTCGCACGAGCAACAATCAGAAAATTCAACCCATCAAACTGGGGCAAAATTTTGAGGAGGACCCTCAAAATTCCGTAGCATGAGAATTTGCAATGTCACGAACCGCGTCACAGTCATCGATTTATCTAAAAACATTTTAATCATATATTTATGTTATACTCTTACAAAATCATGTACGATTACTATCGAAACTGCCTTGTTTAGCAACACTACCCCCAATGATACTTACAGGTCGAAGACCAGTCAAGTAAAGCCAGCAGGGATACGAACTAACCTTCCCTTTTACCAACTCACGATTTTTCTTTGGATGTAGGCACAAGGATTGTGAAATCATCAAAACATACTGCACATCATGGAACAAACATTGTTCAACTATACGACTCTCATTACCGTTACACTTACCAACATTTGCTATCCGCACACCAGTGATGTCTCGTATGTCACAATGCTCCCAGTAATCACAATGCCACAATATGCTACCAGCTAAGAAAACTCTACTGTCATTTGTTATCGTATTTCTTGCATAAGGCTACCGTTCTGACTTTTGAGGTTAAGCTCTACGTCCATCTGCATTCGCATTGCATAAGGCTATTATTCTGTCTTCCAACTTGCATAAGCTACCATTCTACCTTTCGAGGTTAAGCTCTACCTCTATCTGCATTCGCATTGTATAATGCTACTATTCTGCCTTCCAACTTTCATAAGGCTACCATTCTACCTTCCGAGGTTAAGCTCTACCTCTATTTGCATTTGTATTGCATAAGGCTACCATTCTGCCTTCCGAGACTAAACATTGTCTCCATCCACATTGCACGGCTAAAATATTGCCACATTGCACGGCAGAAAGATCGCCACATTGCACGTCTGAAAGATTGCCACATTGCACAGCTGAAAGATCTCCATATTACGTGGCTGAAATTTTGCCACATTGCACGCTGAAAGATCGCCAAATTGCACTGTTGAAATATCGCCACATGCTATTGCATTTCATGGGCTGAAAGATCACCAAATTATCCAAAGGCGTCATCGTTCGAAGGCACCATCCTCATAGCCCGAGAACACCATGTCATGGCCTGAGGATCCCTTTCCATCTTTTTCACATCATTATTCAATGGCACCATGGTTTGGAGGCACCATTTTCATGGCCTGAGAGTATCATTTCATAGCCAGCGAATCCTTTATTATACGCTTCATAGTCCAGGACATCATCATAATTGTCCAAAGAAAATATTCGTGGTCCAACGGGAATTTGCATCATGTTTAAATTTGCGCATAATATATGCTTATTTGCAGGTAAACCGGCAAGCGACAGCCATCCCAGTAGGAGCATTTATGCTCCGGTGTCCGCAGCCATATCAAACCTAACCACTCTCGTAAGCCTTTCACTCACCCTGACCAAAACGTTGCGTCCGTTCTTGGAAAGTACCTATCGGCATACTCCGCCGACGGATCATGAACTACATATGGCCTGATTCCTGTAAAACTATGGATATGTAGGCATCAGAAGCCCGGGTGCGACCCATCTTATTCAAACCGTTATATATTTTAATATGAAAATTACCTTCAAATAGCATATGTATGCATATATAGGCATATCCAAATATCTTATTATTTTTCCTTAATTTTTAAAGATTTTTGAACCAATTTATTTCCATTTTTTATTCCAAAAAACCAAAAATAATTACCAAAATTATTATTTTTAGTGATTCATTTATTGTATTCTCATATTTACACTAAAATATAGTTGAGGTAATGTTTTGAATATTTTTACAAATTCATTTGGTATTTTTAAGCTAAATTGCATATAATTACAATATTAGCCCCTTTTAAGATTTAATTGCGTTTATATTTATAAAATTAAGTAAAATATTTTTAATTTGATGACTATATATTATAAACTATTTTAGTACTCTTAATTTATTTTCAGAATTTAATTTACCATTTTTTATAAAATAAATGGGAAAAATTGGCTATTTAAAATCTAGCCCGATTACCTTTCAATTATAGCCCAATTTAACCCCAAATTAGACCCAATTACCCTATACCAATTCCTATTAAATCCCAACCCAAACCCATCACCATAAACCGTACCCGAAGCCTCACTTAATCCCAATCGATCAACGGCTCCCATTGCCCCTTCCTTTTTTAACCGAAAAGACCCCTTCCCCCTAATTCATTGCTCACATACCGCCGCCCCTGAATCCCCTTCTCTCTCAATTCTCTCTGCAATACCACCACAAACCCTAGTCGTCGCCGCCCAATTCCACCCTAATCCACCTCAATTCTACCCTAATCTACCTCAATCCCCACCTAATCCATGGTCTCCCCTGGAGTTTTGAGGCATGTACTCGTCTCCCATGTCTACTGGTTACATATTTTTCGTGATTCCAGGGATAAATCTCAAAGAGATTCTGTCCATTCCTTGCTCGACTTCGATCTCTGGTTCTTTTCCGGCCAGCTATGGCCATTCGAGTCAGATCTTTGACTCTGTTAGTTAGATCGCTAGCCTTCAAGGCCTTTCTCATGGCTTTTGGGTTCTTCTGAAACCCTAATCTCTAAGGTTCTTTTGATTTCTTTTCGATCTGCTTTAGACCTGTGCCTTCTTTGAACTTCTAAGCATTTTCTCGAAGTTTCTTTAAAACTTTGCTTTCAAAACTCTTAATCTTTTCCGATTAGTTTTTCCTGTTAAGTTATTCCAAATCTTTTCTTTGATTTTTTTGACATGTT
Source organism: Nicotiana glauca (assembly GCA_026770625.1). NCBI lineage: Eukaryota > Viridiplantae > Streptophyta > Magnoliopsida > Solanales > Solanaceae > Nicotiana > Nicotiana glauca. Next base: position 30,852 of record MU665178.1, read on the forward strand.
TTGCTATGTTTGCTCATATTGTTCTTCTATCTGAGTTTGCATGGTAAAAGCCCTAATTTCTTTTGGTTGTTTGATTAGACGAATGCTTGAGTTGTTTGATTTGTTTGTTTATCCTCTTTTAAACACCGCTATTGTTGAAAAACCCTATGTCCTTGGGTCTAAAACCGTTCATTTAAGAACTTGACTCAAATTGAAGTTTTTTTGTTTTAGAATATCTTTTTCCTTTACGTGATTCCTCTGATTCTGGGTTTCTATTATCTTCAAAACTCGACTATGGTTGAAACCCTAATTTTTTCAAAGGGGTTTCCTTACTTGCTGTTGTGAGACCTTCGCATGCTTTTGATACTCCATGTTTTCTTCACTATTGACTCAAGGTAACTTGACCTATTGGGCTACTGTGTCTCGAATGTTTAATTCTAGTAAACTTTGTGCTACTATCGCATGCTAGTTCTTTTTACCAATAGGTTTGGCCTCGTATGTCTAGTATTTGTGCATTATACTTATATGTTGAGGTTCTCTCTTTAATTTATCTTCAATCTTGTGACTTATTTCAAACCCTTCTTTTGTGAAATCCTGATTTCATTCGCCTGTTAGGGTTAACTAATTTTTTTCCTTGTTTTGCCTTACTGAATCCTTTCCAAAAATAAATATATTCCAGTACTTAGACTTGATTACTTACTCAATTGTTTTACTACTTCTTTTATGGCAACTATCAGTTTGCTTACAAATTGATTTCTTTCCTTATTATGAACCTATCGTTACCCGTTAAGCAAGTGAACCCTTAATTAAAGGCAATCACTTGTATAATTGATTCTAAATTGTGATTGTTACTATGTTTGTAGATTATTACTTCTCTTTTACTCGTTTTCAAAAAGCTATAAGTACCATGTACTTCTCCTCTTTCAAACACGAGCAATTTTAAGTTCAGAACACACACTTACACTCAAAAAATTTCTCTTGCTTTGTTGCTACCTGTGCTACTATCTGTTTAGCCGGCTGAAAGCCAAGGTTAAACTTTGGAGTCCTGCTTGCTTCTCTGACTGGTGTGTTCTAACTAATTTTCAGCGTCAACAACAACATGTTTCCTTACTATTTCTTTCATTCTTGTTTGTCTCCTGTTTGTATTTAACTAAGTTCCATTATTAAGCATGATGTATTTTGCCTTTTCTGTTCTGAATTATTGTTTTTGCTACTTACTTATCAAGGCTTGTGAGCCTTAAATCCCCATCCCCAATGTGTTTGGTATATGTGGTTAGTTTGGGGCATGGCAGCATTGTACATTGTTGTCCATGACCCAAACTTGATCCCCCTGGGATCATAACCTCCATGTTTTCTCTAGTTGTTGTGTGTTCTGGTTGGCTTATAGGCATGCCAGCATCTTCTATTGTTGTGCATGCCCAAAGCTGACCCTTACTTAAGTATATAGGCTCTTTTCAATGAATTCCCAACCCTAGACCCCTTTGTATGAAGTTATCAACTCTGTATTTTACTAATTATTGTTTCCCTACCACCCTCTACCCCTCTCCTTTAACCCTTCAGTTTTAAATCTCTATTCCTGCACTTCACTATCTTCTTAGACTTAAGTTCTGCCCCTCTTGTGTGAGCCTTGCCTTGGGACACATGAGCTCTCTCTGAACTTAGACACATAAGGGCTGGCCCTTCCACACTACACTAATCTCTATTTGGTTCTATTGAACCTGGGTGTAAGCACAGCCCCGGGGTCCCTTGAGACCCTTAGGGAACTCCGACAGACCCAGGTCTGATAAAGGCTTTGAAACAAGTGGTATTTGAGGCATTTTGTTCCATAACTCAGAGAGGAAGTCAGAATCAGGCTTCCTATGGTTGTACTTTTCCCATTTTTTAATGTATTTTTCTTGATGTAATTCAGCAACTGGTCTGTAATAATTTGTAATGAATATTTGGGGTTGGCTAGTGAAAAAGGGATGGGTAATTATGCATGATCAAGGGTAGAAAACATGCCTATATGATATGTGTTTTAGATGATTCAATTCTGCACTTAGAAAGCATGCCTATAGGACTATTTTACATCCTGTGTGTTCAATTCTGCACTTTAGACACCATGCCTATAGGGGTTCATTTAAAATTCTGCATGTTCAACTTCACACCTAGATAACCTGCCTATAGGACTTCATTTTAAATTTTGCATGCTTGTTACCACTTAGACATCATGCTCTAGGATCTAAACGGCTATAAATTAGTACTATGTTTATAATGTTAAAAAAAAATAAGCAACACAAGATATCTTGTCCATATGAGTTAAACCAATAATAACGGATACCATCATCTGCAGAATCTGAAACTAGTCTAATTTAAAATCAGTCTACTCTGAACCAGTTCTTCACTAACTTGATCTGTCTATTTAACGCGGTTTAGCAAGCATGCCTATAGGATTTCAAACTGCTCATTTTTTAGTTTGTTACTGCTTTGACATATTCTGAATCCGTAATAGATATCATGCTCATAGGATCCTACCCCAAACACTTAGGTAAAACTTTGATAATCATAATAAATAAAGCTGAACCCGTGTCTGTTAGTTAATAATCGCTACAACCAGCAAGCAGGCCTGATTCGGACTTCTTATATGAGTTATGCAATAAATTGGTCTGGTTCAACAACTTAAACTCCCCTTTTGCCTAAATATTTTCCAGACCCTGCTTGTTGTTTGAGTCATGCTATATGATTGCTTTGTTTGAGGAGGTATATGTGAGCCTTCATTATTTATTTGCTTCCCCCTATTATTGTGCAACATGTTTTGTATGTCGCCTTAGATTTTTCACCTTTGAAACTCCAAGTCAGCCTAATACCCCTCCCTTTTAGGAATAGTAGTCCTAAACGCCTCCAGGACTGATAGGAATGGGCAGGTAATAGCATGCAATGATGGTCAAGACCAATCCATGCTTTAGTACCTTAAACGGGGTGGGAAAGGGTAGATATGGATATGATGACCGGTGCAATAATATCATGTTTAGCCCATTTTTTGAGGAGTGATTACTGGGTATTGCATTGATGTGATCCATATTTTAAATAAACCTAGGACCCCCTTCCTTTATTTTCCTTTTCTTTTAAAGCGTTGCAACTCCTTGTTTTAAAATTTGCCTTTTAATTGCTCTTTCAAACTTTGTTTACTTTCAAACGGTTGTTTATTAAAATCCCCTCTTATTTGAGCCTTATATGTTTATATGTCAATCGAACCAAATTCACAAAGAACTATCTGGCCGGGAACCACACTAGGGGATCTTGAGAAGTGCCTAACACCTTCCCATTAGGATAATTTCAAGCCCTTACCCTATCTTTGGTTATCAAAATGTAGTTGTAGTGAACTTTGTAGGTGTCCTAATGCACCATAAATTATTAGGTGGTGACTCTTCAAAAATGCAAAACCTAGTTCCTAAAGGGAACAAGTTTCCCACATACCTCAAAAAATCATAAACTTTATTCTCCCACCACGAGGAGGGAAAAAAGGGAGCGCGATAGATGGTGTGGTGCAGAAAAATTAAAACATTCGTCGGACCTCAACCTTTTATGAGACACGGTGGATTATGTGCCGCAATTTGACCTTCTATGCTCTGCCGCAAAAAGTGGAGCTCTTTAGATTGTTAGTGACGCCGAATTGTCATGCGGCATGGCCACGATGGGTCTAAGGGTAAGTTCCCTTATTTGTTGATATTATTATCTTTGCTTTGTGACCTTGGTCTTTACCGACACATTTCTTCTCTTTGTTTTTAGTCTTACATGCTGGAGATTGAGAGTGCTCATAGGCGGAGATTCGGGCCGCGATTTTTCTGAAGATGCTTGAGAAGTATCGGTGGTATCGCAACAAATGTCTCAAGATGCACGAGCGGCTCAGGGATGGTATTGGCACCCAATCCATTGGGGAAGATTTGGAGAAATGGGATCAGGAACTGATGCAGTCCATCTAAAGATGCACTGAGCTCGAAGAACTGCTTTGTTCTAAAGACGAGGAACTCGAGGTAGGAAAGGGGGTTACCGCTGAATGCGATGACATTCAGGTAAAGTTATTATCTCTACAAGCCGAACTCAAGCAGAATGCTACTAGAGTTGAAACTTTGAGTGTAGAATGGATGGGGAAGTTGGCCGATCTAGAAAAGAAAGTGGCCAAAATAGAGAGTGCCGAAGGCTCGATCATCAGCTTTGGTGAGGGTGGCGGTGTTGGAGGATACCATCCATGTCTTTTAATTTGAGTAGGAATCTGAGAGGGCTACGACCACACTGAAAGAGGTGCGGCTCGAGGAGTGTATTGGTGAAATCGACCGGGAGACTTCGAGCCAGGGAGATCGGATCGTAGCACTAAAGTCCGAGAAGGAACAACTGTTGGCCTTGATCAAGTCTGCCTCTACCACGGTCCCACGTTGCCTATATGAGTTATGGGTCCATACCGAGGCCCAGAGAGATATTTACAAGGGTTTGTGGGAGGAGGGTACTATCTCGGATGCCACCTTTGAAGATGCTCTCGCAAAGGCGCACGAGGCTCGTATTGCATGTGGGTACCACTCAGCTACTCTGGAAGCTGGGGAGGGCATTGATATCGGGGGTGAGCTCCCTTCTGATGATGATGATGATGTTAGGATGAATGGTGGTGGAGATGATGTGGAGTGAAGCTTTTGATGCATCCTATAGTTCCCTTTTTTTTTTGTTATTTTGTTGTTTACTTTTATCTTTTCTCAAGGGCCCGTTTTGGCCTTCTGTAAGGCACAACTATCATGCATGTACATTTGAATAATATAGTTGTTTCGTCCTCATTTGTGTATCTTTTAATTTTCACTATGATGAGTCCCTGACTTTTTTTATTTCGAGTTCTAACTTGGGAGTTTAGGCGAGGTCGGCTTCTAATTTGCCAACTCATGCGGGAACAACCTTAATTTGGACGAGGTCGTATTTAGGTTCGCCATCTTGGGCGAAAATTTTGACTTGCATACCCGAGCGGGACTGAATTCTGACCTACTATTTTAGGCAAAGTCAGTTTTGCCATGTGTGTTCGAGCGAGGTCAAACCTGGGATAGACCCCTTGGGTGGAGTCAATTTCTGACATATATCCGAACGACGTAAGAATTATAACCAATCTCGAATTTGGGCGAGACCGAGCCTTCCTTTGGAATGGCGACGGCAATAGCCGTAGGGGTGTTATTTAGAGCAAGGTCTAATTCCTCTTTTAGCGAAGGTCGGTGGCCGTAGGGGTGTTATTTCTATCACGCCCCAAAATCCGAGGAGCGCAACCGGCGCTCAACCGAGTAAACTCGACTGAGCAAGCCTGGCAGGTTCCATACATACTACCCAACCCAACTCACAATTAAATAAGGGATAGACTCCATTAATCAAATTTTATCAACATATAATTAACGATTTCCATTTCATTTTCATTAGCAACTTCATTTCGCCACTTTAAGGGTATTACAAGTTATGCACATCATTGCCAAACATCAACATTTCTATTTTAATTTCCAATACCCGACACTACCCACAACCTGTCTACGAAGCCTCTAAATATAACTGAAGAATAATACAGAAATGCCAGTAACAAGGCTCCGGCTATACCTTATACACATACAAAAGTAAGACTCCGGGAAGAACAGCGGCATAAGCCACGCAGGGCCCCGAGGAGAAAGGGGCTCACCAATATAGCTGATGGAAAGTGGAGGAGGTGCTACTGCCGGTGGACTGGAGTGCCTGCTATAGAGCCACCTACAATCATAACACGAATGTAGCGCCCCCGGCAAAAGGGACGTCAGTACATTTGAATTGTACTGGTATGTATAACTAAACACCATTTTACTAGAAAGAACTATCAAATAGATACAAGCAAATAATATGGGCAAATCAAAGACGCAATTCATATATTTGGGCATTTCCACAACATAGATTTGGGCATTTCTTTCATGTGTTCACCACTGTTCTCATTACCACCGCCATTTCGAGCGGAGTCCGATCATGACCCGACCGTCTAGGTCACCTCATTGGAGGCATTACTCTCAATCAATATTTCATTTCCCTTATCCAAAATCCAATATCAGCACATTACCACCATGTGTGCGGCATGGTGTCCGATCACGACCCGATTGACTAGGTCACCTCATTAGAGGCATTACTCAATTCTTATTAGTCAACACCTTCAAATCTTTATCCCACACATATCATACCATTTCCTGGGGCACTCATGGCCACCATCATCACATCACTTTCCCTTTTCAATATTCATTTTACAAGTTGTGATCATAGACACGTATATCAAGGATAATTCAAGTTCCAAATCACAGGTAAGTAAGCACATAGCTAGCATGAGCAGTCCTTTGTTTCAATTTCGGCTTATAGCCCAAGTAATTCAACACATAACTGTACTTTTCATCATTTTCTAATTATCAAGATTGGTACATTATTCACATTGGGGCACATCCTTCACGAATATGTATAGATATATGCAAATCAATTAATGCGTAATGACAATCAATACACTAACCAATTCAACTCTTACCATACTTTCATAATGACAACGGAGCTCAATTTCTAATAAAAAGGGGTTTTAGCCATACATACCTTAATAAAGCTTTTCCTTACTCTTTTACAATTTCCGGAACTCTTAGCACTTTGATCTATTGAGTAAGAATTACAAATTAAAATGATAATTAGAGACGAAACTGAAGTTCTAGCTTGGTTCGAGCATATCATCAAATACTAAAGGTTCATTGTGATCTTAGCCCTTTTTTGTGAGGAATTTCTATCATTTTATACCCCCAACTGCCTTTTTTTAAGTTTTCGACCTTCCAATATCCTATGGTTTGACATGCATGTAGAGAACATCATTCTTATATTCTTGAATTACTTTTCTACTGGCCCCAAGTATCTAAGTGTAGAAATATGAGCTATGGTTATGAATCTTACCTCTTGGGAATGAGAATTTAGGTGTCTTCTCTTGATTCTCTTTAATGTTTTAGCAAGGATCAAAGATAATTTGATGGATGATACTTTCCCCTTTGAGGCCCTCTCTCTTTCTTTCTAAAAATCTCAGAAAACATGCTTAAAATGAGCTATAATGTCGATTATATCGATAGGGAGGTCGGGTTAAAAATTAGAAAATTGAAGCCCCGAGTCAACTATGCGGTCGCATTTGCGATCGCAGAGTAAACATGCAGTCCGCATAATGGACCGCAAAATGCTCCCCAAAAACTAAACATTCTAACTCAGTCTGCGGTAAGAATGCGGTCCGCATTCATGTTCTGTGGTCGCAAAGTGCACTGCAGAACTGACCCTCGCAAAAATTCAAAGGAAAATATGCGACGACTATGCGGTCCGCATTTTGATTATGTGACCGCATTTAGACCGCATAACTGACTTCAATTTTTAACCAACATTCTGCCTCACTCTACGACAGATATACGGTCCGCATTTTTATTATGCGACCGCATTCTGGACCGCATTTCTTGCATTTTTCTGGAAACTTATTCTTGAATTTTTAATGCATTATTCAATCCAAAAAGGTCCGCGCCACGGCTCGCAAGTTCGCCGCAAAGCATATTTACTAATTTCTAACATATGTTCCTAACTTGGCACCACGGGATCCGAGTTTTTGAGTAGGGATTTCACGGGGCCTTACAATTTTGAACAAGGTCGAAACTACAACCCATTGTGATTTCGATCAAGGTCGAACTTCTCTTTTGGCGAAGGCCGATGGTCGTAAGGGTGTTGTTTCAAGCAGGGTCAAAATTATAACCCGTTGTGATTTCGAGCGAGGTCGAACTTCTCTTTTGGCGAAGGCAGATGGCCGTAAGGGTGTTATTTTGATCAGGGTCGAAATTAAAACCCGTTGTGATTTCGAGCGAGGTTGGACTTCTCTCTTGGTGAAGGCTGATGTACATAATGGTATTATTTCGAGCAAGGTCTAAATGTTAACCCGTTGCGATTTCGAGCGAGGTCGAACTTCTTTCTTGGCGAAGGCTGATAGCCGTAAGGGTGTTATTTTGAGCAAGGTCAGAATTTTAACCCGTTATGATTTCGAGCGAGGTCGAACTTCTCTTTTGTCGAAGGCTGATAGCCGTAAGGGTGTTATATCGAGCAGGGTCGAAATTATAACCCATTGCGATTTTGAACAAGGTCGAACTTCTCTTTTGGCGAAGGCCGATAGGCGGAAGGGTGTTATTTCGAGCAGGGTCAAAATTATAACTCGTTATGATTTTGAGCGAGGTCGAACTTCTCTTTTGGCGAAGACCGATAGCCGTAAGGATGTTATTTCGAGCAAGGCCGAAATTGTAACCCGTTGTGTCGTTTTCGTTGGGGAACATTATTCGTCCTTCGAGAATGTTGTGTGGTTTATGGGCAAGTCTCAGTTTGTTTTACTTTGCTTTACTAGAGATTTTTTTTTGATAGTTGATTTGTACCGAGCCATTTTTTTATTTGTGATATGTTGCGGTTTAGCGGGTTTTGATTGGTCACTACTTGCGAGGTGGTGTGCTACAAAATCATTTCTAGGGGTGTTTTGGCGGGGTTGGTCCTTTGTTCGTGTACCTATGCTAGTGCTCGCGTTCCTTTTTTGAATCAACAAAAGAGTGAAGATAAACCAAAATGAAATTGTTTGTTGCCTTATACTGAAAATCCGGTGAAAAGAGAAGCGGCGTTGTGGGGTTACTCGCTTCGTCTAGTGCTTGAATAGTGGTTTCTGACTTGGCAGCCATGTTTAGCTTCGCCATTGTCACGACCAGGATTCCCACCCTCGGGAGTCGTGATGGCTCCTACTAATACGAGCTAGGCAAACTAATTAATTGTATAATTTACCTTTTTACTCATTTTATATTCATTAAAAATTTCGAATAATAACGTTTAAACAATAGAATTTAACATAAGCGGAAGAAAGAAACCATAAACTATCTGAACATGAATATCTAATACAACTGTTTGAGTCTCGACTACCCAGAATTGGTGTCACGGTATCACAGACGGTCTAAGATTTACTACATACAAAGTCTGAAGAAAATATCAATACACTATTTCTGAATATAAGGAAAATGAAACAGGAAATAAGGATAGAGGAGACTCCAGGGCCTGCGGATGCCTGTAGGTCTACCTTGGATCTCCGCGTGAACTGAAAATAGCCTCCAACCTATGGTCCGAAGTCAACAGCACTGGGATCTGTACAAAAGAGTGCAGAGTTTAGCATCAGCACAACTGACCCCATGTGCTGGTAAGTGCCTAGCCTAACCTCGGCGAGGTATTGACGAGGCTAGACCAGACTACCACATAAACTTGTGTAGTTCAAACATATATACAGAAGAAAAGAGACACAGAAATAACCAGTAAAAATGGGAGGGGGAGCATGATGTGGGGGAGATAGCAATTCCGAATAGAAAGATAGAAAATGAAATGAAAGAAATAACATAATTCAGATATCAACAAGAATAAAAATTCAATAAATGCACGGCATCACTCTTCGTGATTTTCTCGTCCACACCAAAGCAATCATATAATAAAAGTGTGCACAGCATCACACCCTTCGTGATTTTATTCTCTTTCCTCAACATATAATCAATAAAATCCGCACGGAATGGTACATCGTGCGGCATGACATCACCCTTCATGCTTTACACTCTTTCCTCACAATAATACACGGCATCACCCTTCGTGCTTTATACTCTTCCTCACAAAACAAACAATGCACAGCATTACCCTTTGTTCTTTAACTCTCTTCCTCACCCATACAATAATCACAAACAATAGGGCAAGGGAATAAATGAAATTGCAATAAAAATCCAGGAAAGGGAACAACAGTTCAACAAATAAATCGCGGCAAGGGAACAACATCAATAATACCAACATCTCGGCAAGGGATTTAACCAATAAATCAACAATAGCCCGGCTAGGGTGTCAACATAAGTACTTCTTTTCTTTCTAACTTTTACCTCATAATTCGCTTCATAACTCGAGTCAATGCTCTAGAGATTCAATTATGACTTACACTTTCACAATTCGTTACACAACTTGAGCCAACACTCCTTAATGTCCATAGGTCACAATTCCCTCCACAGACTTTACACAACATATAGAAACCATGACCAAGGCATGAAAGATACAACAAAGTCATGAAAATCACAATATAAGACCCACGGGCATGCTAGACACCAACGTATAGATACTCGTCACCATGCCTATACGTCGTACTCAACAATTACCACATAGCAAATAGGACTCAACCCCTAATCCCTCAAGCTAAGGTTAGACCAAACACTTACCTCGATGCCACGAACACAATTTACACTTCAAATATGGCTTTACCCCTCGATTCCACCACCAATTCGTTCGTATCTAGTCACAAGTTACTTAATTACGTCAATAAATGCTAAATGAATCAATTCGAATGCATAAAAATGAATTTTCCAAAGTTTTACCCAAAAGTCAAAAATTGCCTCGGGCCCACATGGTCAAAACCCGAGGTTCAAACCAAACCCCGATCACCCACTCCCCCCACGAATTCAAATATATAATTTCTTTTTAAATCGAACCTCAAATCGAGGTCCAAATCCCCAACTTTTGAAAAACCTAGGTTCTACCCAAAATTCCCAATTCCACCATGAAAACCCTAGATGCTAGGATGAAATATTGTAAAAAGAATTTAAGGAGTAAACAAAATGAGTTAGAAATTACTTACAAATGTTTTGGAGAAGAAATGTAGTTTGAAAAATTGCCTCTTATGTTTTTGGGGTTTTGAAAAAAATGAAGAAAATTACTAATGACTAAAACTCCCGTCTATTTATACCCCTCTCAGACCCCCCGTGCGGACCACACAAAATCGATTGCGGCTGCAAAACCCAGCGAACCTGAGGACCAGTGAAGCTGTGCGGACCGCACAAAATCGACTGCGGCTGCACATCCCAGTGAACCTGAGGACCAGTGAAGCTGTGCGGACCGCATAAAATCGAGTGCAGCCGCACAACCCCCGTCGTGCACTGCAAGAAACCTCACATGGACCTTACAGGCCCCTTCCGCGATCGCACACGAATTCTTGTCGACCGCATTGGCGGGTTCAGAGATCTGCAAATTTCTCTGAACCTGCAACAACTGTGCTTTTAAGCTCAAGACATTCCGGAACCTACCCGAAACTCACCCGAGCCCTTGGAACTCTAAACCAAGCATACACACAACCTCGAAAACATCCTATGGACTTATTCGTAAAATTAAATCACCAATATAGCATCATGAACATCGAATTAAACCTCAAGATCAATGAACTTTCTCAAAACTTCTTTAAACATCAAATTTGCATTTAAGGTCCGAATCACGTCAAACGGATTTTGTTTCTTACCAAACTTCACATAATTATCTTAAATCATATACAAGACTTGTACCAGGCACCGGAATCCAAAATACGGACCCAATACCAACATGTTCTAATGAAAATTCATTTCCAAACCTTATAAACAATTTCATAAAACAATTTTCTTTAAAAATTCATTTCTCGGGCTTGGGACCTCGGAATTCGATTTCGGGCATACGCCCAAGTCCCATATTTTCCTACAGACCCTCCGGGGCCGTCGAATCATGGGTCCAGGTCCGTTTACCCAATACGTTGACCGAAGTCAAGTCAATTCATTTAATAGTCAAAATTTATCATTTTCACAGATCTTTCACATATAGGCTTTCCGGTTATACGCCCGAACTACGCACGCTAATCGCGATGAAGCTAAAAGAGGATTTTAAGGCCTCAAAATGCGGAATTTGTTTTTAAAACAAGTGATGACCTTTTGGGTCATCACATTCTCCACCTCTAAAACAACTATTCGTCATCGTATGGACAGAAGAAGGAAGTACCCGAGTCGGGGGAAAGATGGGGATAACGGCTCTGCATATCGAACTCGGACTCCCAGGACGATGCCTCAGCAGGCTAACCTCTCCACTGAACATGAACAGAAGGAAGACTCTTCGATCTCAACTGACGAACATGCCGGTCCAGAATAGCTATCGGCTCCTCCTCATAAGACAAGTCCTTGTCCAACTGGACAGTGCTAAAAACTAACACGTGGGATGGATCACCGTGATACTTCCGAAACATGGACACATGAAACACTAGATGTACAACTGATAAGCTCGGCGACAATGCAAGTCTATAAGCCACTTCTCCCACTCGATCAAGGATCTCAAACGGACCAATGAACATAGGGCTAAGCTTGCTCTTCTTCCCAAATCTCATCACACCCTTCATAGGCGACACTCGAAGCAATACCCGCTCACCGACCATGAAAGCCAAATCTCGAACCTTGCGGTCGGCATAACTCTTTTGCCTGGACTGAGCTGTATGAAGCCTATCCTGAATGATCCTGACCCTGTCCAAGGCATCCTGAACCAGATCCGTACCCAACAACCAAGCCTCCCCCAACTCAAACCATCCAATCGGAGATCGATACTGCCTACCATATAAAGCCTCATAGGGATCCATCTGAATACTCGACTGGTGGATGTTATTGTAGACAAACTCCGACAAAGGCAAAAACTGATCCCACGGGCCTCCAAAGTCGATGACACAAGCTCGGAGCATATCCTCCAATAATGAAGAACGAGCGACTGTGCAAGCTAACACACGGCTGGGCTCAGAAACATCCAACATCACTAACTGATTGGCCAAAGCCTGAACATCCAAGGCAAGTGGTCTCTTACCGACCGAAATATAAGCTAAACTGCCCATACTGGTTGACTTCCTACTCAGGGCATCAGCCACCACATTGGCCTTCCCCGGATGATACAAAATGGTGGTATCATGCCTCAAATTCAACTCCTTTTGCTTGAACAAATACTGCAGACTCTTGTGATCCATAAACATTTCACATGCCATGCTATACAGATAATGCCTCTAGATCTTCAACGCGTGGACAATGGCTGCTAACTCTAAATTATGAACCAGATAGTTCTTCTCATGAATCTTCAACTGCCGTGAATCATAGGCAATGACCTTGCCATCCTGCAACAACACTACACCAAGCCCAACATGAGATACATCATAATAAACTGTATAAGGCCCTGAACCTGTGGGCAAAACCAATACCAGTGTCGTAGTCATAGTTGTCTTGAGCCTCTGAAAGCTTACCTCACACTCGTTCTGAATATCTAAACTAGGCACCCTTCTGGGTAAACCTGGTCATCGGGGTTGCGATAGATGAGAACCCGTCTACGAACCAACGATAATAGCATTCCAATCCCAAGAAACTCCGAATATCTATAGCTGATATTGGTCTAGGCCAGTTCTTGACTGCCTCAATCTTCTTTGTATCAACCTGAATAACCTGTACTGACACAACATGACCCAGAAATGCAACCAAACTCAACCAAAACTCAAACTTCGAAAACTTAGCATACAACTGACTATCCCTTAAAGTTTGAAGAACCATTCTAAGATATTTCTCGTGCTCCTCCCGGCTGCGAGAATATATCAAAATATCATCAATGAATACTATCACGAACGAATCCAAGTAAGGCTTGAACGATCGGTTCATCAAAACCTTTAAAAGTTGTTGGGGCATTTGTCAACCCGAATGACATCACCAAGAACTCACAATGCCCGTACCTAGTGCGGAAAGCTATCTTAGGGACATCAGATGCCCTTATCCTCAACTGATGGTAGCCGGATCTCAAATCAATCTTTGAAAATACTTTAGCACCCTGAAGTTGATCGAACAAATCATCAATTCTCGGCAACGGATACTTATTCCTTATTATAACCTTGTTCAATTGTCGGTAATCTATACACATTCACATCGATCCGTCCTTCTTCTTAACAAACAATACCGGTGCACCCCAAGGCGAAACATTGGGCCTAAGGAAACCCTTTTCAAGAAAGTCTTGCAACTGCTCCTTCAACTCTTTCAACTCAGGCGGGGCCATACGATACGGCGGAATAGAAATGGGCCGACTGCCCAAAGCCAAATCAATGCAAAAGTTAATATCCTTGTCGGGTGGCATACCCGGTAGGTCTGAAGGGAATACCTCAGGAAACTTACGAACAACGGGCACAGACTCAATAGAAGGAATCTTAGCACTAGAATCACGAATATAGACCAAATAGGCCAAACACCCCTTCTCAACCATACGTTGAACCTTCACATAGGAGATAACACTATGAGTAGAATGATCAGGAGTCCCTCTCCACTCTAATCGGGGCAAACCCAGCCATGCTAATATCATAGGCTTGGCATGACAGTCCAAGATAGCATGGTAAGGTGATAACCAATCCATCCCTAATATGACATGAAAATCAACCATGTCCAAAAGAAGCAAATCTAAACGAGTCTCAAGACCCCCAATCGCAACTATACATGCACGATGGACTAGATCTACCACAATAGAATCACCCACCGGTGTAGACACATAAACAGGAGCACTCAAAGAATCAGTAGGCATGACTAGATATGGTGCAAAATAAGATGACATATATGAGTATGTAGACCTTGGATCAAATAATACTGAAGCATCTTCATCACAAACTAGAACAGTACATGTAATAACTACATCGGAAGCTCAGCCTCGGGCCTAGCTGGAAGAGCATAACATTGGGGCTGAGCCCCACCACCCTGAACTACATCTCTCGGACGGTCTGCCGCTGGATGGCCTCCACCTCTGGTGGCCTGAGCTCCACCTCTAGGACCTCTACCTCCACCTCTAGCACCTCTACCCCACCTCTAGCTGGCTTGGAGGGCTGTGGAACACTCGGTGCCTGAATCATGGCACGGGAACCCTAATGCTGAGAGCTACTCAGTGCTCGAGGGCAAAACCTAGCAGTGTGACCCACATTACCACAAGTGTAACAAGCCCTCGGTTGTTGTGGCTGCTGACCCTGACGACCTGAATTACCACCCTAAAAACTCTAAAGCGGCGGTGCACTGATAGAAGCTGGTGGTGCACTATAGGACTGCTAATCAGAATGTTGCATCTGAGGACCACAGCCACCTGAAGCACCGTGAGAAACCTGGAGTGCCGACTGAAAGGGCCTAGAAGGATGGCCTTTACCATATGAATCTCTACCTCCAGACGAGGTACCACTGAATCTACCTGAATGACGGGGCCTCTTGTCCGACCTATGACCACCCCCTGTGACAGAACCATCTCCACTCTCCTGGCTACATTGGCCGCCTCCTGGAAAGATATCTTACTCTTAGTGTCTCTAGACTTCTGAAGACGAATCGACTGAATAAGTCCATCAATGAATTTCCTCACCCTCTCTCTCTCTCTCTCTCTCTCTCTCTCTCTCTCTCTATTTCTCTCGGTGGGGAGTATGATAAGAGCATAACGAGCCAAATCGATGAACCTGGTTTCATACTGGGTGATAGTCTTAGAACCCTGCTGAAGATACTCAAACTGCCTCCGATAGGATCTCTTTGTGTGATAGGAAGAAACTTCTCTAGAAATAGCTGCGTGAAATGCTCCCAAGTCAGAGCTGGTGATCCAGCCAGTCTAGCCAAGAAATAATCTCTCCACCAAGTCTTGGCGGATCCAGACAAGCAAAAAGTGGCAAAATTGACCCCATTGGTCTCTACTATCCCCATATTCCTGAGAACCTCATAACAGCTATCTAGATAATCATGGGGATCCTCCATAGATGCAGCGCTGAAAGTAGTAGTGAAGAGCTTGGTGAACCTGTCCAATCTCCACAAAGCATCGGCAG
This sequence comes from Nicotiana glauca, assembly GCA_026770625.1. Lineage (NCBI taxonomy): Eukaryota > Viridiplantae > Streptophyta > Magnoliopsida > Solanales > Solanaceae > Nicotiana > Nicotiana glauca. The sequence goes on from MU665178.1 coordinate 46,522, forward strand.
ACATAGCTGCTCCATCACCAACCTAGGATACCACACCCGGCCGAACTACTCCAACTGGCTGAGTTGCTGGAGTGTGAAACTGGGGAGCTACCTGCTCCAGAGTGCGAGTAGCAGGAGTCTGGGCTCCTCCTCCATCCCGAGAGACAGATGGTGTTGCAGGAAGTAAAACTGCCCTGGTGAAGCTCTCCATAAGTCCCACTAGATGGACCAGAGCATCCTGGAGAACTGGGGTAGCAATAAACCTCTCTGGGACCTGAGCTGGGCCAATTGGAATTGCTGGGACCAGAACCTCATCATCAAAATCAACTTGAGGCTCCGCTGCTAGTATTGCTGCTCGGGGCTGAGCTCTGCCCCTACCTTGGCCTCTAGCACGGCCTCGGACATACCCTCCACCCCTCATGGGGGCCGCTGCTGGGGGTTTCGGCTAATGGTCAGCGAATGAGTTATTGCGCGTTCTCGTCATCTGCGAGAGAATAGAATAGAAATACAATCAGCATTGAGGAACCAAACCGCACGACGGGAAGAAAAGATGTGAAATTTTCCTAACTCTGTAGCCTCTGAGGGATAAATATAGACGTCTCCGTACCGATCCCCCATACTCTACTAAGCTTGTCTATGAACTATGAGACCCATGTAACCTAGAGCTCTGATACCAACTTGTCACGACTCGGATTCCCACCCTCAGGATTCGTGATAGCGCCTACTAATACGAGCTAGGCAAGCCAACTAATTGCATAATTTACCTTTTTACTCATTCTATATTCATTAATAATTTCGAATAATAAAGTTTAAACAATAGAATTTAACATAAGCGGAAGAAAGAAACCATAAACTATCTGAACATGAATATCTAATACAACTGTTTGAGTCTCGACTACCCAGAACTGGTGTCACAGTATCACAGACGGTCTAAGATTTACTACATACAAAGTCTGAAGAAAATATCGATACATTATTTCTGAATATAAGGAAAATAAAATAGGAAATAAGGATAGAGGAGACGCCAGGGCCTGCGGACGCCTGCAAGTCTACCTTGGATCTCCGTGTGAACTAAAAGTAGCCTCCAACCTACGGTCCAAAGTCAACAGCACTGGGATCTACACAAAAGAGTGCAGAGTGTAACATCAGTACAACTGACCCCATGTGCTGGTAAGTGCCTAGCCTAACCTCGGCGAGGTATTGACGAGTCTAGACCAGACTACCACATAAACCTGTGTAGTTCAAATATATATACAGCAGAAAAGAGACACAGAAATAACCAGTCAAAATGGGAGGAAGAGCATGATGTGGGGGAGATAGCAATTCCGAATAGAAAGACAGCAAATGAAACGAAAGAAATAACATAACTCAGATATCAACAAGAATCAAAATTCAATAAATGCACGGCATCGGCCTTCATGGTTTTACTCTCGTCCTCACCAAAGCAATCATACAATAAAAGTGTGCACGGCATCACCCTTCGTGCTTTTATTCTCTTTTCTCACCATATAATCAATAAAATCAGCACGGAATGGTACATCGTGCGGCACGACATCACCCTTCGTGCTTTACACTCTTTCCTCACAATAATACACGGCATCACCCTTTGTGCTTTATACTCTTCCTCACAAAACAAACAATGCACGACATCACCCTTCGTGCTTTAACTCTCTTCCTCACCCATAGGGCAAGGGAATAAATGAAACTGCAATAAAGATCCCGGCAAGGGAACAACAATTCAACAAATAAATCCCGACAAGGGAACAACAATTCAACGAATAAATCCCGGTAAGGGAACAACATCAATAATATCAACATCTCGGCAAGGGAGATAACCAATAAATCAACAATAGCCCGGCAAGGGTGTCAACATAATTACTTCTTTTCTTTCTCACTTTTACCTCACAATTCCTTTCTTAACTCGAGCCAGTGCTCTAGATATTCAATTATCACTTACACTTTCACAATTCATTACACTACTTGAGCCAACGCTCCTTAATGTCCATAGGTCACAATTCCTTCCACAAACTTTACACAACATATAGAAACCATCACCAAGGCATGAAAGATACAACGAAGTCATGAAAATCGCAATATAAGACCCACATGCATGCTAGACACTAATGTATAGATACTCATCAACATGCCTATATATCGTACTCAACAATTACCATATAGCAAATAGGACTCAACTCCTAATCCCTCAAGCTATGGTTAGACCAAACACTTACCGCGATGCAACGAACACAATTTATGCTTCAACTATGGCTTTACCCCTCGATTCCACCACCAATTCATTAGTTTCTAGTCACAAGTTACTTAATACATCAATTAACGCTAAATGAATCAATTCGAATGCATAAAAATGAATTTTCCAAAGTTTTACCCAAAATTCAAAAATTGCCCCGGGCCCAAATGGTCAAAACCCGAGGTTCGAACCAATACCCGATCACCCATTCCCCCACGAACTCAAATATATAATTTATTTTGAAATCGGACTTCAAATCAATGTCCAAATCCCCAATTTTTGAAAAATCTAGGTTCTACCCAAAATTCTCAATTCCACCATCAAAACCCTAGATTCTCGGATGAAATCTTATAAAAAGAAGTTAAGGAGTAAAGAAAATGAGTTAGAAATCACATACAAATGTTTTGAGAAGAAATGTTGTTTGAAAAATCGCCTCTTATGTTTTTAGGGTTTTGAAAAAAATGAAGAATATGACTAATGACTGAAAATCCCATCTATTGATACCCCTCTCAGACCCCCTGTGCGGACCACACAAAATCGATTGCGGCCGCACAGCCCAGTGAACCTGAGGACCAGTGAAGCCGTGCGGACTGCACAAAATCGATTGCGGCCGCACAACCCAGTGAAGCTGTGCGGACCGCACAAAATTGACAGCGGCCGCATAGCTCAGTGAACTTGAGGACCAGTGAAGCTGAGCAGACCATACAAAATCGACTGCGGCCGTATAGCTCGGTGAACCTGAGGACCAGTGAAACTGTGTGGACCGCACAAAATCGAGTGTGTCCGCACAGCCCACTGAACCTGAGGACCAGTGAAGCTACAAAATCGACTGCGGCTGCATAGCCCAGTGAACCTGAGGACCAGTGAAGCTGTGTGAACCGCATAAAATCGAGTGCGGCCGCACAAGACCCCACCGCGCGCCGCACGAAACTTCACAAGGACCGTATTGGCCCCTTACGCACAGATCTGCAAATTTCTCTGAACCTACAACAACTGTGCTTTTAAGCTTAAGACATCCCGAAACCTAGCCGAAACTCACCCGAGCCCTCAGAACTCCAAACCAAGCATACACACAACCTGGAAAACATCCTATGGAATTATTCGTAAAATCAAATCACCAAGATAACATCATGGATATTGAATTAAACCTCATGATCAATGAACTTTCTCAAAACTTCTTTAAACATCAAATTTGCATTTAAGATCCGAATCACGTCAAACGGATTCCGTTTCTTACCAAACTTCATAGAATTACCTTAAATCATATATAAGACTTGTATCGGGCACCGGAATCCAAAATACGGGCCCGATACCAACATGGTCTAATCAAAATTCATTTCTAAATCTTATAAACAATTTCAAAAAATAATTTTCTTTAAAAATTTATTTCTCGGGCTTGGGACCTCGGAATTTGATTCCGGAATACGCCCAAGTCCCATATTTTCCCACGAACCCTAAGGTACCGTTGAATCACGGGTCCAGTTCCGTTTACCCAACATGGTGACCAAAGTCAAATTAATTCATTTAATAGTCAAAATTTATCATTTTTCACAGATCTTTCACATATAGGCTTTCCGATTACACGCCCGGACTATGCACGCAAATTGGGATGAAGCTAAAAGAGGATTGTAATGCCTCGGAATGCAGAATTTATTTTAAAAATAAATGATGACCTTTTGGGTCATCACATCTATTTAAGTGTGTCTAGACTTCTTGTGAGTTGGGCTTACCTCACCCCTTAGGACATCACGGCCAAGTCCAAGTCCGATATGCATACATAATAAGGGAAACATGTCATGCTTTGTTTATAGACCATACAGCATGCTTGATACGACAATAATGCGGGGTATGCCTGATCTTCTAAAGGGTCATGCAGTAGGTTATCATTCCTTCCCTAGGGCTAGAAGTACGGGTTGGTATACAGGGTGAATACATAGCATAGGATCGCGATAATGCCAAGCACCTAAGACCATGGTTCTACTTAAATCATGTGCATGACTCGCTAAACCCATCGTTAGGGGGGAGGGGGCAAGGGTCTCGTATAGATGTCGGTCATGATTTTTATTTTGTGTAGGGATCTGACTTAGATTGATACGATTATTTCAAGAACTTACCTACCATTCTTTTTAAGTAGGCGTTGTCACTGAAATGGTGAGGTTGTAACAGCCTGGAAGTAATACTTGACTGATTCTAGATCTAAAGGAAACTAAAGAATTTGGCTAAGAAATTCTCACAGACGGCGCCAAATTGTTTGACCAAAAAGCGTTAAGCTTTTTAGTTAAACCAATTAAAGATAAAATAGAGGGTAATTAAACCAATTAAAGATAAAATAGAGGGTAAATCATAGCCAAACATATCGACTTTAGATCTAAGCATAATGGATACTAAAATCATAGGGATCAAGTTTATACAACATTTCTTAGAAGGATTGAAAGATACTAAATGTAAATAATAAGCTTACATCTTTGATATATGTCACACCTCCTTTTTACCTGCACCCCTGGGAGGATATAATAAAAGGGAGTTTTTTCAATTAAAGGACAATCGAAACGGGATTCATTTATTAAGAAGTCCAAAGTCACCACTTGGGAGATTTATGGTGTCCCAAGTCACCGGTTTAAATCCCGAATCGAGGAAAAGGTTTGACTCTGTTTAACAGTCCGCAAACCAGAAATTCGGATAAGGAATTATGTTAACCTGGAAGAAGGTGTTAGGCATTCCCGAGTTCCGTGGTTCTAGCACGGCCGCTCAACTGTTATATCCGGCTTAATTGTCTGATTTTAATACAGTTTGAACTTATGTGCAAATTTTAATTATTTAATGATTTTAATTAATTTTTAAAGAATTATGAACGTCGTTTAAAACATGTCTTTGGATTGCGTCACATGAAATTTACCCGCATTCCTAAACATATTTTATTCAACGTTTTGAGATTTGATTTGGGTCATATAAAATGTACACCCGAGTTTAAGAAGATAATATTATTAAAGTGCGCGCTTAAAATAACTACGCGTTTGCACTTTCCGAGGGCCATGGAATTTGCTAAATGGCACATTTCGAGTTCTAAGGATCAATACCAAATTAATTTAAACTAGGGCCATGCAATTATCACTTTGTTCGGCATGGTGCGCCTCGAATTATTCTTAGCCAACTGATTTCTACATTAATTTACGAGAGCCCTAATTATATATTTTTCGTTGCCTACTATGACTCGCCCTTATTGACTACATTGAGCCAATAATGAAACAAGACTAATGAATTGTATTTATTTATCTAAAAATGCTCAATAGCAGCTGTAGAATTAAGACTAAGTGAAGTCTATTTTGGTTTTTGATTTCAGAATTTGGGCATGACCTATCGCGAGGCCCATTATGGAATTAAATGGTTGTTTCCTATTGATGCTTGCAAGATGGAGCCTTCACAACTTCTGAAAATAGCCATTACCAGGCCAGAATCCACTTGGGCTCGAAACAAGCCCGACACCAATGGAGCGATTCCAAATCGAATGAGAAAAGAGGTCAACGAATCACATTTTAAGCAATTACATGGAAAAAATATTTAATTTAAAAATAAAAAATAAAACACTGGCACTTGATTTTAAACATCTAGTGTCCATGGAATCTAGATAAACTTATGCAAGCCAACATATTAATACGATAATCATTTCTTACGCTTCCCAATATTTCATACTTAAAGTTTAAACTACCATTTGATCATGACAACGGACCTTCAACACTTTGAAAAGAATCAGTATTACCATAAGCTAAACTCTAAATGAATTGCATGCCTTATAAACCACAGAAACTTAACTATTGTAACTTGACCAAACTTACTGGAATAATACAAAACCCACATATACTAAATCAATGATGTAACTGATAATACCTTCAACTAATATGAATTACAAATTAGTTATACCACTAAATAAAATAGCTATACAATCCTTCAATGAATTTGGGCATTCAGAACATGATGTACTTAGGGGAAAAGGGGGAATGAACTAAAAGCTAAAATATGAATCTCTTCAAGTTCTACTTACACACCAGCTACAAACTTGATTTAAACAAAGAGCCACAGTAAGTAACACAAGTAGACCATACAACAAATTTAAAAAAAACAAACTCTCATGCTTCAGCGGCTTTATTTCAGTTAAATTTTTCCAGTTTTCATTTCTCAACAACATAGTTACAAGGGTTGTACTTGGAGATGGAAGAAAACAGAAGATGAGGTAATTAGTCAGCAGCAACAACAACAATAACAGGGACAGGAATCAACAGCAGTAATGGAAAAATCCAGATTCGATTCAAAAAACCCGATAAAGTCAAACTCAAACTAATGGAACAGTGATTCTGTTGCAGAATCCCGACCAGATTTTTAGAAAGGAAAAGAAAATACCACTATTTCAAACTTTCAAATGAATCAACAACTGTTTCAGCCAATTCAGATAAAAAGGGATCAATGTAACAATATTTTTTGTGTTTTTGTTTTTCCTTCTATGATTTCTGATTTTCAACTCTCTCAGATGATTTCTATACTCTTAAGCTCTCTCTTCAGGCTATCACTTATCCTCCGTGTATATTTTTTGTCCTTCCTATGTATTCAATCTGAACCCCTATTTATACTATTGAGTATCCCCTTTTAAGGCATATTCTATTCCCTTTTAGATCTATCCCTCTCCTTTCCAGGTTGTGCCCACTCTTGCACATGTATCCCTCAACCTTTTATCATTAACCCATGTTTGTTTCTAATTTCCCAACTCTAAAGGTACTTAACAGGTTATCATTTCCACTACTGATACCCATTTTATCAATTAAACTCATTATTTTAGTTCATTGGTATGGGCACACCTGTATTTTAATTCTAGAGTGCCCTGACATCCAGTGTTGGCATACCACTTAGTTCCAATTCCCAAATTAAACCTAAAAACCTTATAATATTCTGAAAGTTCTAAGTATTCACAAATTGAGGCTATTCATTCTCTTACACAAACAAAAGCTATCACAGTCCGCCTAATAGTTCTTAATATTAAAATCGAAACAAATTCATCTTTTAACGAAACTGGCACGAATTAGTTTAAGAACTACTTTTATGCGAGTTTAAATTATTGATCAAACCAAACAAAATCAACAAACAGTCTATAAACTCGAAGAACTAAATCAGAAAATCATAGAACAAACTGACCAAATAAACATTCAATAAAAAATAAAAATAAAGGAGTAGAAGAAGATAATATTTACTAAAAAGAAATATAAAAAGACCTGAAATTTGGACACTCATCTTTGTCTGACCCTGTCTTGAATTTGAAACTTCAACTTTGAATTTGAAGCCGAAATGGACCTTAATCGAGTGTTCTCGACTGAGAACACACAACTAAGGTTGATTACGACCTCAATCTTTCCACTAGACATTCGATCCTAGGGTTTGGGTTTTAAGGTTCATTCATTCAAAACCATGTTCGAAGGGTTCTAGCCTGATTCGAAGGAAACTAGTGGTAGTTAGGGATGAGGGAGGTTGGGTGGTCATTTGGTGTTAATATGGGGCTGAGGGGAGGTGGCGCCGCAACCGGAGAATCTCGTGGCGGCGCTAGGGTTCTTGGTCTTGATTCAACATTCGAGCGGTTCTAGGATGATTCTAGGGAAAGGGTTTTAGGGGTTGGGATGGGGAGGTTGAGGGGGTTCTGGGGTGTTACTCTGGTGGCCATCGGAGCCGGCGCCGGAAGAACCGTTTGGTTTTTCGAATATTCGAAAGGCTGGCTAAGAGTCGAGGGAAACGGATGGTGGATCGGGGATGGGGAGGTTATGGTGAACATACTGTGTAAATTTGGAGGTGTTTGGCCACCGTCCGCCGCCGTAGGCAATTTTCGGAGGGCGGAAGGCAGCTTTGTGAAGCGGTGAATTCAGGTCTGTCTCTGAGTTGTTAGAGACAAGGGAGGGGTGGGGGTTCTGTAGGGGGCTGGGGTGTGTAAAAATATTTATATACGGGACTGGGAATTGAATCCAGACCGTTAGATCAATTAAGATCAACGGCCTGGATCAATTACTTAATATAAACGACACCGTTTAACTATCCTCGAGACCGGATCGGCCTCTAATGTAGACGGGTCGAGGTCATGTCGGGTCGTGGGGATCGTACTGGACCATCCGATCAAATGGAACGAATGGTTCAAATCAAATCACACCCAAACAACGTCGTTTGGTCTTGCTGGTGATGGACTGGGTTTCAGGCGGGTATTGGATTGGTTCTGGGGTGGGTTTCGTTTGGTCTTGGGATTAATTTGGCCCAAATCCGTTTTCCTCCAATTCTTTTCCTTTTATTTTATTTCCTAAAATTCTAAAACTATAAACCTAGATTAATTCTTGATCAAATTATCCTAAAACACTAATTGATTCTAAATAACAATTATCACACATAATCAAATACCAAATTAAAAGAAAAATCACAGAGTTTAACACTAAACACTAAAAATGCAAGATACATTATTTTTGTGATTTTTTTATTTTTGTAAAACAACTACTTGCTTAATTAATCTTAATTGCAAAATTAGATCTCAAAGGCAAATGCAACTTATTTTTGTATTATTCCTCTAATTTAAACAAAATAAACACGCACATGCAAATGCAAACAATGACGAAAAATACCACAAAAATCCATAAAATTGCAAACAAAGAAAAATTATTTTATTTTAAATTTTCTGGGAGTAATTCACGTAGGGCAAAAATCACGTGCTCACAGCTACCCCTCTTTTCTCGTAAACACGAAGAGTTTTCGTGAAAAGATAAAGTGAGCGGTTACGAGCGATTTTTGTTCGTCTGAATAATCCGTGAGAAGCAATTTTTGAAAGATTTGATTGAACCTCTGCTTCAAAGGTTTCCTACATATCCTTGGCTATAAAGGAATCAGGTCAATGTAGTTCGGGAATTTTCGGTAGCTGGGACTACCCTGAAGCTGTGGTTTCACTGTGACTGTTGCTGCTGCTGCTGCTACTGCTTACTGACCCCTTATTACACCATGTCAAAATAAGAAGAAGCTAGACTAAGCTATGATCTATGAATTACAAAAGATCCTATCTATATCTTCAAATTTGCCCTTGTGGTTCTTGTTACCTTGTTGACTTATATTCTCCTGGGGATATCCTTTTGTTGTTGCCTTGAATTGTAGTCTTCTCTTTTCCTTAGGTGGATCCCTGATTGCTGAACTCGAACTGCTTCTCCCCTTCCCATGAAACTTGAATTGTTCGCCTCTTGAAACTTGAATTGTCTTCTTTTGACCATTGTTGCTTTCCCTTTTGTTCCTCCGGGTGGGTTCCTGCAATCAAAACAAGCAAAACAAACAAAATCTTCTGCTCCGGTTTGCACTAGGAAGATTTGCGAGTTGTTATCAAACTTTTAAACCACTTATACTACTGATGCAGAGAGTAAAATAATATGTGCGTCTCCTATGAGTAAAACCATGAAACTTTGACTAACAAATGCGTCTGCTAAAATAAAACCTGAATTAACCAAATTAGGAAGTGTGTCTCCTATGAATGGACTACCAATTTAGGGCGTGCGTCTCATACAGGTGAAAATTTAATGACTCAAACTAGAAAGTGCGTCTCATATGGATGAACTATTAATTTAGGAAGTGCGTCTCCTACAGGTAAAACTTTACTTAGGAAGTGTGTCGCCTGTGGATGAACTATCAATAAAGGAAGTGCGTCTCCTGCAGGTGCAACTTCAATGACTCAAGCTAGGAAGTGTGTCTCCTATGAACTATTAGTTTAGGAAGTGCGTCTCTTATGGGTGAAACTCAACTTAGGAAGTGCGTCTCCTACAGGTGTAACTTCAATGACTCAAACTAGGAAGTGCATCTCCTATGAATGAACTATCAATTTAGGAAGTGCGTATCCTATGGGTGAAACTCAACTTAGGAAGTGCGTCTCCTATGGGTGAAACTCAACTTAGGAAGTGCGTATCCTACAGGTGCAACTTCAATGACTCAAACTAGGAAGCGCGTCTCCTATGAATGAACTATCAATTTAGGAAGTGCGTCTCCTATGGGTGAAACTCAACTTAGGAAGTGCGTCTCCTATGAATAAACTTAAAATTTAGGATGTGCGTCTCCTACAGGTGAAACTTCAATGATTCAAACTAGGAAGTGTGTCTCCTATGGATGAACTCTCAATTTAGGAAGTGCGTCTCCTACAGGTGTAACTTAACTTAGGAAGTGAATCTCCTACAGGTGTAACTTAACTTAGGAAGTGCGTCTCCTACAGGTATAACTTAACTTAGGAAGTGCGTCTCCTACAGGTGAAACTTTAATGACTCAAACTAGGAAGTGCGTCTCCTACAGGTGAAACTTTAATGACTCAAACTAGGAAGTGCGTCTCCTATGAATGAACTATCAATTTAGGAAGTGCATCTCCTGTGGGTGAAATTTTAATGACTCAAACTAGGAAGTGCGTCTCCTATGGATGAACTCTCACTCTAGGAAGTACGTCTCCTACAGGTGAAATTTTAATAACTCAAACTAGGAAGTGCGTCTCTTATGAATGAACTATCAATTTAGGAAGTGTGTCTCTTATGGGTGAAACTCAACTTAGGAAGTGTGTCTCTTATGGGTGAAACTCAACTTAGGAAGTGTGTTTCCTACAGGTAAAACTTTAATGACTCAAACTAGGAAATGCGTCTCCTATGAATGAACTATCAATTTAGGAAGTGTTTCTCCTACAGGTGAAATTTTAATAACTCAAACTAGGAAGTGTGTCTCTTATGAATGAACTATCAATTTAGGAAGTGCGTATCCTATAGGTTAAACTCAACTTAGGAAGTGCATCTCCTTTGGGTGAAACTCAACTTAGGAAGTGCGTCTCCTAGTGGTGAAACTTCAATGACTCAAACTAGGAAGTGCGTCTCCTATGAATGAACTCTCAATTTAGGAAGTGCGTCTCCTATGGGTAAAATCTCAATGACTCAATCTAGGAAGTGCGTCTCCCATGGATGAACTCTCAATTTAGGAAGCGCGTCTCCTACAGGTGTAACTTAACTTAGGAAGTGTGTCTCCTACAGGTAAAACTTTAATGACTCAAACTAGGAAGTGCGTCTCCTATGAATGAACTCTCAATTTAGGAAGTGCGTCTCCTACAGGTGTAACTTAACTTAGGAAGTGTGTCTCCTACAGGTAAAACTTTAATGACTCAAACTAGGAAGTGCGTCTCCTATGAATGAACTCTCAATTTAGGAAGTGCGTCTCCTACAGGTGTAACTTAACTTAGGAAGTGTGTCTCCTACAGGTAAAACTTTAATGACTCAAACTAGGAAGTGCGTCTCCTATGAATGAACTCTCAATTTAGGAAGTGCGTCTCCTATGGGTAAAATCTCAATGACTCAATCTAGGAAGTGCGTCTCCCATGGATGAACTCTCAATTTAGGAAGTGCGTCTCCTACAGGTGTAACTTAACTTAGGAAGTGTGTCTCCTACAGGTAAAACTTTAATGACTCAAACTAGGAAGTGTGTCTCCTATGAATGAACTATCAATTTAGGAAGTGCGTTTCCTATGGGTGGAACTTTAATGACTCAAACTAGGAAGTGCGTCTCCTATGGATGAACTCTCAATTTAAGAAGTATGTCTCCTACAGGTGTAACTTCAATGACTCAAGCTAGGAAGTGTGTCTCCTAGGGTTGGTGTGTGATCTTCTAAATAGCCTTTGCGTAAGCAGAACGGGGGCATTTACACCTAAAAAATTCAAGCTTCCAAGATTTGTTATGAACATGGTCTTCCTCCCTGTTTCAGACAAAGAAAACTTGTGAGTTTAAAAATGGTGGTTGGTTTGACACTCTTGCTGGGGATGGTTTTCTCCTTCCCATGCTCTGCTTCATCCGACTGCCTTAAACTTGGTCGAAAATTTTTGACCTTTCCATGGTTTTTTTTTCACTTCTAGTCTTCGTATCTGACCCCATATATCTCTCATGATAACTGATTTCCACTCGAAGACCTTGCTTGTCATTGGTTAACCACTTTATCTATCAACGTCACCATAGAGAATACCTTTGATTCGTTCACCCAATATCCTCTATTTGTTGGGTTGTTCATGAATTAATATATACCAAACCTTTGTATTTCACAAGGATCCCCAAAGCGTATTGATTGTTACTAACTCAGTGCGCATACTCTTCTTTCCTTACTTATGTTGCTTTAATGTGCTAGCCAGATCCCGTTTTGTGCAATTGGAAAGCTGATGGCAAATTTTGAAGTCATTTCTCATTTACTCTGATCAAACAGACTCAGGAAAAGGAAGTAAACAAGACAAATGGAACAATGGGAAAAGATGATTCCTAACAAGAAAACTATAAAGTAAAAACCTATCAGATGTGGATACCAACTTTAATGACCATGACATGCACCTGTGGCCTATTCTGTCAAGCAAGTCTGATGTTCAACTCTTGTCGTACCTTTTTTCCATGAAACTGAGCTTCAATGCTCCGCATATCCAATCTGGTTCACAATACTTATTCGACTTGTAGTGTCCGAAGGGTTTTCACCATCAAGTCTCTCTCATTTCGTTCTTTCTCTCAACTTACTTTCGCCTCAAGGTGCCCGTGAAGGTTTTAACCAATAAGACTCTCTTATTTTCATTTTCCTTGTTTGGCCTGGAGTGTTTCCCCTGATATGATTCACCTCTAATTTCTCGCCTTGGCATATCTTGAACAACAAACAAGCAAACTAAACTAGGGTTACAACCCTGGAACAACCCTAGACAACAGTAAATGAGTTACTGTGGAAAAAAAACAAACTAGGCAAAAATAAAAGGGTAGAAGGGTTTGAATCACAAGACAATATCCGGATTATAACCCTGAAAATAACCCGAACAACAGAAATGACAACAAAATAAACCACTAAGAATCCTTTATAGCTAACCAAGAGATGGAGCATCTTTCCAATTACGAAGCACGACATCTTAGCCACTAAGTTCAACATCAACATTGCTGGAACCTTCACAAGTCTTCATCTCACTGTCCTTAGCAAGTTGCTTTTGGGTCCCTTTAGTCGGCTCGTTCTTATGATCAACATCCGGAACCAAGAGTGACAACGCTGGAAGATTTGCGACAGGTGGCCCTCCGAGGATCTCAGAATAGTTCTTATATTCCTTTTCCGCACAAATCATGTCCTCCATATGCGTCTCATTGTGAATATGCAATGGAATTTGGCTAGTATCTGTTGCATTTGGATTTTGCATGGTAATTTCACCTGCATCAATAAGCTTCTGGACTGCTCCCTTCAGATGCCAACACTCTTCTATGTCATGCCCCCGGGCATCTGAGCAATATACGCACCTTTGAGAAAAATTAAGCTTCTTTGGAAGATGGTTTGGCATTTTTATCTGAATCAGCTTCAACATGTCCAATTTCCTTAGCCTCTGGAACATATTGACATATGACTCTCCCAATGGAGTGAAGGTTTTCTTTCTCTGCAACCTCTCGTTCTTAAATGCTTGATTGGCCGGAAACCTGATCCAGGAGGTTTTCGGTATGCTCGTGGGGGTGTATAGGCATTCTGTGGAGCTGGGTATGGGGAAAGTGATGTACGATTTCGGGAGCCCTATGGAGAGAAGTAGCATTGAGGAGGTTGACAAGGATGTCTACGGGGTCGATATTGAGTCTAAAAGCGTTCAGCAAGAATGGCCACTGGATCCTTTCGTTGGCGGGGCTCAACAACATCTTTTTTGTCCATGAGAGGATTATCCTGAGCAACTTGTTCGTTCCATCTGAGCCAAAATTTTCTAAAACTTTCTTTAGGCTTCTTTTCCATCAGAGATATGGAGGAGTGGTGTGGGACAATGTCTGTATTGTTCTAAAATTGTCGCACAAAATCTTGAGCCATGTCATCCCATGTATGCCACTTATCGACATCTTGACGATTATACCAATCCAAAGCTGCCCCAGTCAAGCTCTTACTGTAATACGCTATCAAAAAATCATCTTTCTTGACAACACTGCAATAATCCCTCAGATGGGCTACCGGATTTCCCCATTCATCATTCAAGTTAAATTTTTGCACTTTAAACCTTGCGGGCATGCGAACGTCAGGGAGTGTACACAACTCTTGGCAAGACATGCTGCCTTGGTCTATCGTCCCTTGCACGTTCTTTAAGGACTGTTCTATGTTCTTCAGCCTCCCAGAAATTGGAGAAAGAGTGATGGAGATACTAGGGTGATTGGGAGGTGCCAAAGTTTGAGTAAGTGCATTATCCGAGAAACCAGGTGGTGGCGGTGGTGGTGCCTTCCCAACCATCCAAGCCTGATACATGTTTGATACGTGTTGCCTTAGCATCCTTGCCTCATCAGCCAAGCCAGTGTCTTTTCCAACCAACCGCTTTTGCGTACCAATATCAACCAACCCAAATTTGTTGTTATCTGCCATTGCCTTTTGGCTTTCGGGTTATGGAGATGAGTTACTACTTTGGGAACCACAAACCAACCACCTTTCTGGGTATTGAACAAAATGGGAGCATCAAGTTAGTGTTAGGGCTTTTAACATATAGGCAAATGCACATTAGGGATGCAATGCACCTAAGCAGTTAACCATTTCTATTATGCATTTGCTCGGTTGCTTGTGTCATCCCGGCCTTTCCTAATCATGAACTCTCCTTCTATTGTCACTCGCCTTTTTCTTTTATTTTTTATTTTTTTTTCTTTTAGTTGTGGTCGAATCTTATGGAGATTGCCTACGTATCATGACCCCGCATGAATCAAACCGAGCGTAGTTCTGGCTGATCAGTGCAAAATGACAAAAAAAATTGGATTTTTTTTTCAAATTTCCCATAAAAGAAAATTATGTTTATTACAACGACACCTTTTATTACAAGATTAACGGACTTCAAAAAAATCATCATTATTTCTCAAAACATTTCATAAAAATATCCAGTTTTTTCAATACGCCCTTCAGCACTTCGAAGAAGATTTAAAGGCTGTGTTTGCTAACCGGCCAAAAAATTTTGAGAAATGGCCAAAGGCGGCTGTTCTCGCAAAAACGGCCTTCCGGTGTCTTTTTGAGGACATTTGGCTATTTTGGACAACAATGGCATTACCTTTACTTATGGCAAAATAACGACATTTATTTACCCTATAAAATTTTTTTTTAAAATTTCGTTTTTCAAAATAGTTGAACCCGATATGGGTTGCCTACATATCCCACATCCGGTGAGAATCAAACTTACGTAGTTCTGCCAAATAAAACAAACTATTTTTGAAAACTAGACTCTTTTTTTTCATTGACAAATAAAACAAACTAATTTGAAAATAAACATATTATTTCATTTTTTTCTTTTTCCAAAAAAAACAATTCGGCAGAGTTTCGACACTATTTGGACATTGGTTTTTAAAATAGGTAATCATCTCTCTTTAACCCTCATACCGCTGTTTCTTTTTCTTTTTCTTTTTTTCCAAATATTCAAAAACCAGTCAGCATGAAAGTCCGAAGCAAATAAATGCACAAGCAGTATGTAAGATTCATCAGGATGGTCTGTTTTCAATTTTGGGTACACCTGTCCTAGACAGACCCAACCCCTATGTTGAACCTCCAAAGTCAAATGCACATGATGCAAACAAATGTTCCTACTAGGGATTCGGCATGAGGCTCAGTTATTCTAGGTTTAAGACCTAGGTATTTGTTCTAGACTGAGTCGAAGAGGGGGCTACGTACCGGGGACCCGCAAGATCGTCCGACTTAGTAACTTGTCCGAGCCTCTTTCCTATTTAAAGGTATGACACTAATAGAATAGGGAGTCTCGACCAGCGAGCACATCCTCGAAGATAAGAAGAGAATGGTTTCGTACCATTTTATATGTACAGTTCAGATAATATCAAAGCGGTAAAAAGCAGCATTTAGCACATTAGGCCCAAACATGTAATAAAAATCAAATAATAAATAAAGCCAATATAACAATTATTCTGAGCTCGAATTTCTAACCCTGAACTAGTGGTTCTGGGTTAATCCTCCCCAGCAGAGTCGCTAGAGTTGTCATACCTCATTTTTACCTGCACCCCCGGGAGGGTATAATAGAAGGGAGTTTTTCCAATTAAAGGAAAATTAAAATGGGATTCATTTATTAAGAAGTTCATAGTCGCCACTTGGGAGATTTATGGTGTCCCAAGTCACCGGCTTAAATCCCGAATCGAGGAAAAGGTTTGACTCTGTTTAACAGTCTGCGAACCAGAAATTCGGATAAGAAATTCTGTTAACCCGGGAGAAGGTGTTAGGCATTCTCGAGTTCCGTGGTTCTAGCACGGTCGCTCAACTGTTATATCCGTCTTAATTATCTGATTTTAATAAAGTTTGAACTTATGTGCAAATTTTAATTATTTACCGTTTTTAATTAATTTTTAAAGAATATTGAACATCGTTTAAAACATGTCTTTGGATTGCGTCACATGAAATGCACCCGCATTCCTAAACACATTTTATTCAACATTTTGAGATTTGATTTGGGTCACATGAAATGTACACCCGAGTTTAAGAAGGTAATATTATTAAAGTGCGCGCTTAAAACAACTACGCGTTTGCACTTTGCGAGGGCCATGGAATTTGCTAAATGACACACTTCGAGTTCTAAGGATCAATGCCAAATTAATTTAAACGAGGGCCATGCAATTATCACTTTGTTCAGCATGGTGTGCCTCGAATTATTCTTAGCCAATAGATTTCTACATTAATTTACGAAGGCCCTAATTATATATTTTTCGTTGCCTACTATGACTCGCCCCTATTGACTACATTGAGCCGATAATGAAACAATACTAATGAATTGTATTTATTTGTCTAAAAATACTCAATCTCAACTGTAGAATTAAGACTAAGTGAAGTCTATTTTGGTTTTTGATATCAGAATTTGGGCCTGACCTATCGCGAGGCCCATTATGGAATTAAATGGCAGTTTCCTATTGATGCTTGCAAGATGGAGCCTTCACAACTTCTGAAAATAGCCATTACGAGGCCAGACTCCACTTGGGCTCGAAACAAGCCCAACACCAATGGAGCGATTCCAAATCGAACAAGAAAAAAGGTCAACGAATCACATTTTAAGCAATTACATGGAAGAAATATTTAATTTAGAAAAAAGAAAACACTGGCAGTTGAACATCTAGTGTCCATGGAATCTAGATAAACTTATGCAAGCTAACAGATTAATACGATAATCATTTCTTATGCTTCCCAATATTTCATACTTAAAGTTTAAACTACCATTTGAGCATGACAACGGACCTTCAACACATTGAAAAGAATCAGTATTACCATAAGCTAAACTCTAAATGAATTTCATGCCTTATAAACCACAGAAACTTAACTATTGTAACTTGACCAAACTTACTGGAATAATACAAAACCCACATACATAAACTTACTGGAATAATACTAAACCCACATACACTGAATCAATGATGTAACCTGATAACACCTTCAACTAATATGGATTACAAATTAGTTATACCACTAAATAAAACAGCTACACAATCCTTCAATAAATTTGGGTATTCAGAACATGATGTACTTAGGGAGAAAGGGGGAATGAACTAAAAGCTAACATATGAATCTCTTCAAGTTCTAATTACACACCAGCTACAAACTTGATTTAAACAAATAGCCACAGTAAGTAACACAAGTAGACCATACAACAAACTAAAAAAAAAACTCTCATGCTTCAGAGTCTTTATATCAGTTAAATTTTTCCAGTTTTCATTTCTCAAACAACATAGTTACAAGGGGTGTACCTGGAGATGGAATAAACATAATATGAGGTAATTAGTCAGCTGCAACAATAGCAATAACAGGGACAGGAATCAATAGCAGTAATGGAAAAATCTATATTCGATTCAAAAAACCCGATAAAGTCAAACTCAAACCAACAAAACAGTGATTCCGTTGTAGAATCCTAACCAGATTTTTAGAAAGGAAAAGAAAATACCACTATTTCAAACTCTCAAAATGAATCAACAACTGTTTCGGCCAATTCAGATAAAAAGGGATCAATGTAACAGTATTTTTTGTGTTTTTGTTTTTCCTTCTATGATTTCTGATTTTCAACTCTCTCATATGATTTCTAAACTCTTAAGCTCTCTCTTCAGGCTATCACTTATCCTCCGTGTATATTTTTTGTCCTCCCTATGTATTCAATCTGAACCCCCATTTATACTATTGAGGATCCCCTTTTAAGGCATATTCTATTCCCTTTTAGATCTGTCCCTCTCCTTTCCAGGTTGTGCCCACTTTTGCACATGTATCTCTCAACCTTTTATCATTAACCCATGTTTGTTTCTGATTTCCCAACTCTAAAGGTACTTAACAGGTTGTCATTTCCACTACTGATACCCATTTTATCAATTAAACTCATTATTTTAGTTCATTGATTAGGCACACCTGTATTTTAATTCTGGAGTGCCCTTACATCCAGTGTTGGCGTACCACTTAGTTCCAATTCCCAAATTAAACCTAAAACTTTATTAATATTCTGAAAGTTCTAAGTATTCACAAATTGAGGCAATTCAATCTCTTACACAAACAAAAGCTATCACAGTCCGCCTAATAGTTCTTAATATTAAAATCAAAACAAATTCATCTTTTAACGAAACTGGCACGAATTAGTTTAAGAACTACTTTTATGCGAGTTTAAATTATTGATCAAACCAAACAAAATCAACAAACAGTCTATAAACTCGAAGAACTAAATCAGAAAATCATAGAACAAACTGACCAAATAAACATTCGATAAAAAATAAAAATAAAGGAGTAGAAGAAGATAATATTTACTAAAAAGAAATATAAAAAGACCTGAAATTCGGACACTCACCTTTGTCTGACCCTATCTTGAATTTGAAACTTCAACTTTGAATTTGAAGCCGAAATGGACCTTAATCGAGTGTTCTCGATTGAGAACACACAACTAAGGTTGATTACGACCTCAATCTTTCCACTAGACATTCGATCCTAGGGTTTAGGTTTTAGGGTTCATTCATTCAAAACCATGTTCGAAGGGTTCTAGCCTGATTCGAAGGAAACTAGTGGTAGTTACGGATGAGGGAGGTTGGGTGGTCATTTGGTGTTAATATGGGGCTGAGGGGAGGTGGCGCCGCAACCGGAGAATCTCGTTGCGGCGCTAGGGTTCTTGGTCTTGATTCAACATTCGAGCGGTTCTAGGATGATTCTAGGGAAAGGGTTTCAGGGGTTGGGATGGGGAGGTTGAGGGGGTTCTGGGGTGTTACTCTGGTGGCCATCGGAGCCGGTGCCGGAAAAACCGTTTGGTTTTTCGAATATTCGAAAGGCTGGGCTAAGAGTCAAGGGAAACGGATGGTGGATCGGAGATGGGGAGGTTATGTTGAACATATGGTGTGAAGTTGGAGGTGTTTGGCCACCGTCCGCCGCCGTAGGCAATTTTCGGTGGGCGGAAGGCGGCGGTGTGAGGCGGTGAATTCAGGTCTGTCTCTGAGTTGTTAGAGACAAGGGAGGGGTGGGGGTTCTGTGGGGGCTGGGGTGTGTAAAAATATTTATATACGGGACTGGGGATTGAATCCAGACCGTTAGATCAATTAAGATCAACGGCATGGATCAATTGCTTAATATAAACGACGACGTTTAACTATCCTCGAGACCGGATCGGCCTCTAATATAGACGGGTCGGGGTCAGGTCGGGTCGTGGGGATTGTACTGGACCATCCGATCAAATGAAACGAATGGTTCATATCAAATCACGTCTAAACGACGTCGTTTGGTCTTGCTGGTGATGGACTGGGTTTCACGCGGGTATTGGGTTGGTTCTGGGGTGGGTTTCGTTTGGTCTTGGGATTAATTTGGCCCAAATCAGTTTTCCTCCAATTCTTTTCCTTTTCTTTTATTTCCTAAAATTCTAAAAATATAAACCAAGATTAATTCTTGATCAAATTATCCTAAAACACTAATTGATTCTAAATAACAATTATCACACATAATCAAATACCAAATTAAAAGAAAAATCACAGAGTTTAACACTAAACACTAAAAATGCAAGATACATTATTTTTGTGATTTTTTATTTTTGTAAAACAACCACTTTCTTAATTAATCTTAATTGCAAAATTAGATCTCAAAGGCAAATGCAACTTATTTTTGTATTTTTCCTTTAATTTAAACAAAATAAACATGTACATGCAAATGCAAATAATGACGAAAAATACCACAAAAATCCATAAAATTGCAAACAAAGAAAAATTATTTTATTTTAATTTTCTGGGAGTAATTCACGTAGGGAAAAAATCACGTGCTCACAATATATTGTTCCATCCTTGTACAAACAAAGAAGATAAGGGAGGAATCTCGCAATGGACATTACAAAGGTTTGTAACCCAAAATCTAGACTTTTTCCTTTGTTTCTTAGAGGTCTCTCTTGTGTCCCTACCCCCCCCCCCCAAACCTCTTCTGCTTTGTTCTCTTTATATATATTTTTTCAATTTCTTATTTTACCCAATGGTTCTTAACCAGCATGCCCTCTCATGACTATACTCTTCCTCGCTCGCCCAATTATTACATTCCGCCGTGTGAGCCTTCTAATGGCTTGATCTTTGCAGTGGCTGTGATACTCGTCGCCATTACGCCTCGTGGGCAAGACCATGGATGGGTCGACCTCTTACCATTTCCTTTAATGATAATCATTTGATGGTCAGATTTTGTCTCATACAGTTAGTCCCTCCGCTCGTTGGGATCGTCTTTTGGCGAGCTCAAAGGGCGGATCCTGTTGATTAGAGAGTTAGGAGAAATCTAAACATTATGCGAGGACGGGGTTTTCTTCTCAATTCAAAGACCTATTCATATGTCATTAAGTGAACTCAAACAAAATCTTAATCGTTACCATTAACTTTCTTTAATCTTTGAAAGTTTTGTTGTGTATAAACACAAAAATCAAAAGACACAATTGTATAGGTCAAAATATTATCAAGGGGACCTCGCCTGATATAAGTCAATCAAGAATCAATTAGGCTGAGGTCGTGCTTAAGAAGCAACACTGGTGAGTCGAGCAGCTAATGTCGAGGTCGAGCACTCAAATTGGCCAAAACAGCTAGTTTAGCAATAAGATATTTTAAAAGAATATTCTTTGCATTTGTACTTTCAGTATGTAAGGATATATCCCATATAAGTAGAAATAGGTTTTCTATGTTGATAAGCTCTCTCTAGAAAAGTTGACTCTCAAGTAACAACAAATATTATCTTTACGCAAGATTTGGTTTGTTGTTTAATCCAAGCTTTCCCACATTAGATCCGATAAAGTATTTGATATTCCCACGTTTGGTTACCTTAAATCATTGTCAGGGAGAAAATCATCCACCTCGTTATAAATTTGGGTGAATTATTCTCTCTATTTACATTTATTGCCATTTATCATATTTATTACTTGTCCTTATCCCCTCATTCTTTTATAACAATATCATTAAACATCCTTTTGGCATTTAATAGCTTTAAGTGCGTTTCTAGACTATGAGCCCGTTTGGATTGGCTTAAAAAGTGACTTTTAAGTATAAGTGCTTAAAAGTACTTTTAAGTGCTGGAGCTTGTTTTATAAATAAGTAGTTAAGTATTTGGATAAAAGTGCTGAAACTTAAAAAAAGTTGTTAGAAGTGTTTGGTAAATAAGTGCTGGGAGAGGAAGAGAGAGGGAACGGCAATGGAGGACGACATGGAGATGGCGGCCGCCGATAACAGAGCAGCCGTGGAAATGGATGAGATGAAGAAAAGGTTGAAGGAGATGGAGGACGAATCTGCTTCTCTACTTGAAATGCAAGCCAAAGTTGAGAAAGAAATGGGTTCCGTTCAAGACCCTGCTGCTGCTGCTGCAACTCAAGCGAACAGGGAAGAAGTGGATGGTCGATCTGTTTTTGTTGGCAATGTGGATTATTCATGCACTCCAGAAGAAGTGCAACAGCATTTTCAGGCATGTGGCACAGTTAACAGAGTAACTATCCGGACTAACAAATTTGGGCAACCGAAAGGATATGCCATGTTGAGTTTCTCGAAGCGGAAGTTGTTCAAGAGGCTCTTCTTCTGAATGAATCTGAACTTCATGGCCGCCAAATTAAGGTATCAGCAAAGCGAACTATTGTTCAAGGCGTCCAAATCCGTATATGGGATTCCGCGACCAAACACCTTTCATGCATGCTCCTTATTTTTATTCTCCTTATGGATATGGGAAGGTTCCTAGGGCTAGGGCACCCATGGGTTATAGCCCCTACTTTTGAGATATTGCCTTTCTGGAGACATACGTACCGCTGGAGTGGAATAGATAAACATCTCATTAAAAGTAGTAGCGACTTACCACATGTATGGCTAATTGCCTTTACAGATCCTATTTATCATGAAATCATGCTGTTAGAGGCCTTTGTGGCGGAGTTTGTAATCATTAATTCTATTATTGTGTCCTCGAGAGCTCTATTACATAGAGGTTTTAAATCTTTAATGTCAAATTTGTTGTTGTTGAATGCGGAACCAACATTGCTATCTCCCCTGCCGGCAAGCACTTGTTTCTGTTAAAAAGACTGAAATATCCTTAAAGTTGTTAACACTATAAAGAAAATGATTACGTAATATTTTATTCTAAATTAATACATATACAAAAAAATTATAATTTAGTTCATTTTCAATTTAAACTGATTGCCTAAATATAAATTATTTATTTAAATAACATACAATAATCTATATTTCACCAAATAATATTTTTTCGGCTCATAGCTTCAAATTATTTGTTAACATGTAGACTCATTGAAAATTTTGATTTAGAATATAGTTTCATCAATTTAAGAAAAATGAGCGATTCAACAACGATCTTTTTTAAAAAAAATATTATGGAACCAAAAAGAAACTAAAACAAAACAATGTATATAAAATATTAAATGTATCAAACATTTACAAAGCTACAGTTGGCTTTACGTTTACAACTTCAAACAAATTGATAAAATTTTGGGGAATGGCAGCAGAGATGAACGGGATTTATTAATTAATAAGGGAAGGATAGTTTTGAATTTAGAAAAAGCAAAAGAGATAATAACTCTACAAAGAACAAAACACTGTTGAATAACTCTACAAAGAACAAAACACTATTTTTCACTCTCATGAATCCAAAACCAAAAGAGTTCGGCAGTGGTGGAATTTGGAAGGCACAAATTGGAAATGGCAAAGGAAAGGAGAAAAAGAAAAGATTATGAAATTTGGAAGGCAGAGATTGAAAATGGCAGAGGAAAGGAGAAAAACAAAAAGATTGGGTATTTTGAAAATTATACATAAGTATCAGGGATAGCAATGTAAAATACTTGGTCAAAGAGGGATGGCTTTTAAGCTAGAAAAAAAAAAGTTGGGATTACTTAACTTATCACTTTTAGCTTAATTTGGACCTTTTGGCTTAAAAGCATTTGACTTTTAAGCAGATTTTAAGTTTGCCAAACACCTCAATAAGCTAAAAAATGACTTAAAAGCTTATTTGACCAGCTTTTAAGCCCATCCAAACAGGCTCTATTACTATCCACCAATCTTGGATCTAGGATTTATTATATTAACTGGAATTTACCCATTATCGTTTATTTAATTAGTTTAACAAAAAGGCTTAAAACTTTTTGGTCAAACAATTTGGCACCGTCTATGGAGATTTTCTAGTTAAAAGTTTTAGTTTTATCTAGATCTAAAAAAATGCAAAACGCACAAAACTTTGCAAAATCTCGTATCTCGTTGTTTGCACAAATCTGACATGGCAGGCAATGGAGAGGTAAAGAGAAAGGCGATAGCTGATATCACCGCCAATCTCCTCAACACCATCAACGAAATATAAGAAACAGAGGGTGTGGATATAACACCAAACATCTCTCCCAGTCAAAACAGCTCGCCTCCATCTCCCAACAGCATCACGACCTCGCACGGAAAGGGTGTCTCTACGTCCACTATAGAAGAAGCACCACCAGAAGTGAAAAAATTGTTTGAGGTATGTTGAAAAATACGCTAACATGCTTCCTCGATAAGCTCGCCTGGAGGTCGAATAGGGAAGAAACAAGAGCCGGTGTCGCATCAGCAGCTGAGGAACAGCACGCTCCCCCCACATCAGGTATCACTCACAATGTTAGTGATGCAGGTAATGACACCCTCACATCCATTTTGAGGAAAATGGAGGAGATGGAGAACGAGAATAAAATGCTCCTTAGCCAAATGAAAGAACACCAAGAAAGGGTAGGCAAAATACAGTCACCCCAAAGTTGCAGCCAAAAAGAGACGGCGGGCGTTTTGTCGAGCAACCATATAGGGACCAGACTATGCCACACGCTATACTAAAAACTTATAAAATGCTGCCATACTTGAAAATATATGACTTCACGACGGACCCGGAGGATCATGTGACCCACTATGTCACTGTAGTGAAAGGCAACGACCTTGCAAAAGAACAAGTATCATCCATATTGCTAAAGAAGTTTGGAGAGAACCTAACCGGTGAGGCCTTGACTTGGTACTTGCATTTACCTTCGCGCTCCATAAAGACGTTCGAGAAAATGGACGACAAGTTCGTCACCGCCCATGTCGGGGCCAAAAAATTAGAGTCAAGGGTGAACGACATATTTGCCATTAAGCAATCGCCCAGCAAAGGACTCGGGGACTTCCTCGCGTGGTTCAACTATGTAAGAATGACCCTTCGGAATGTATCTGAAGGAATGGCGGTGGCCACTTTCCAGAATGGGCTAAGTAGAAGTGGATCGCGGACGACCAAAAAGTTGCTAAGATGACTCATGAAATACCCTCCAACCATTTGGGACGAGATATACAACGCCTACTATGCCGAGGTAAGAGCCGACAAGGATAATCTCAATGGACCTATTAAACGTCTGACCTCGATCCAAATAGAGTATATGAAAGACCGAAGAAACGACAGCAGAAGAGATCTAGTAGGGTCACAACCTAATCGAGTAAAACATCAGCCTTATACTACCGGCACCTTCATGCCACCTCCATCTCACGGCGAAGGTCCATCCAAGCCGCGAATGGAATCCACCAAAATGAAAGAGGTATGCCCCCTTATTATCAGCTCACAATTTTTGTGTATCCCCCTCAGAAATAGTCTACACATTGGAAAAGCTCGGCCCAAAGATAAAATAGCCACAGAAAGTCAAACACCCTCTGCGAATTCCACCAGGAACGGGGTCACAAGATCGAGGATTCCATCGCCCTTAGACAGGAGGTCGTGAACATACTTCACCAAGGGCACCTAAAAGAGTTGATGAGCTATTGAGGGAAGGCCAACTTCGCTCGAGGGAAAGAACAACATCAGGGGCCACCCAAACCACCTTCCCCAGTTCGAACCATTCAAAAGATCATCCGAGGAGGCGATGACACATCCATCAACAGCGTGAAGTTTACCACCACCCACAAGACAAAATGGTCAATCACCCACGAATGGTATGATGAACTCGAAGAAAGTATCACCTTCGATAAGTCGGATACCTACGATTTGGTCTTTCCTCACTATGACACTATTGTCATTACTTTGCTTTTTTTTATACTAATATAAGACGTATTATGGTCGATAATGGAAGCGGCGCGTGAATCATCCATATTAGAGTTCTTACCCAATTGAAGCTCGAGGACAAGATAGTACCATGTTGT
Organism: Nicotiana glauca; assembly: GCA_026770625.1. Lineage (NCBI taxonomy): Eukaryota > Viridiplantae > Streptophyta > Magnoliopsida > Solanales > Solanaceae > Nicotiana > Nicotiana glauca. Next base: position 72,380 of record MU665178.1, read on the forward strand.
ATCACGCTAATAGGATACAACGTACCATGTTGCATCATGCTAGAGAGATCACACTGCATGTCCTGGTCAGTGGCGTCACCTTGGAGACTATGTTCTGCATCATGGACCAGGATATAACGTACAATGCCATCATAGGCTGATCATGGATACACTCAATAAAAGTTGTCCCCTCCAGTATGTGCCAAGTCATCAAATTTCTCACCCCCTAGGGAGTATTCTACATCTTGGGAGAGCAATACACGGCCCGAGAATGCTACCGCATCGCCCAATATGCACATACACCCAACAGTTGAAAGGAAAGGCCGAGGAAGCATAACAATTAACAAAGTTGGGGTCAGATGGCGATGAAAAGGAGGACGTGATCAACAACCCTAAAATCATAGAATCCCGGGGATCAACCGTAGAGGACCTTGACCTCGTCCAATTAGACGATGGTGACCACATCAAGAAAGCTTTTATCAGCCATAAACACCAAGATCCACGTAAATTTCACCAATTCCTAAAAAGTAACATGGACCTATTTACTTTTTCCTATACAGACATGTATGTATCCCAAAGAAGATAGGATAGCAACTCACAAGTTGAACGTCGACCCATTTTATCCCTTGGTAAGGCAAATTAGACGAAAGTTCAATTTTGTAATAAATGACGTGGTTCATGAAGAAGTCAAGAAATTGTTAGTGAACGGTTCTATCAGATAATCGAAGTACCCTTAATGGGTCGCTAATGTGGTCATGGTGAAAAAGAAGAACGGTAAGTGGCGAATGTGCGTGGACTTCACAGATCTGAACAAAGCCTGCCCAAAAGACTCGTTCTCGCTGCCCCATATCGACCAACTCATCAACGCCATGGCCGGGCACGAACTACTGAGATTATTAGATGCCTATTCAGGCTAAAACAAATCCTCATGGAGGATAAGGACCAGAAAAAAATACCTTCATCACCCACCAGGGGACATACTATTACAGGGTGATGTCGTTCGGGTTAAAAAATGTCGGGGAAATGTACCAGAGGCTAGTGACCAAAACATTCAAAGATCAACTCGGCAAGACCATGAAAGTATATATATACGACATGTTGGTTAAGTTAAAAAGAAAGAAAGACCATATTGACCATTTGAGGGAGGCCTTCGACATACTCAGAAGGTACGACATGAAATTAAACCCCGAGAAATATGCTTTTGGTGTGACATCTAGAAAATTCCTCAGCTTCTTGGTATCACAACAAGGCATTGAGATCAATCCCGACCAAATCAAGGCCATTGAAGGAATCCCAAAAAATCTAACCAGCAAAAAATGAGTGCAAAATCTGACTTGGATAGCCGCCTTGTATTCATCTCGCGATCCTCCGATAGGTGCCGCAAATTTTTTGGCATACTCAAAAAGGATAAAGGATTCCAATGGAATTCTGAAAGCATCAATGCCTTAAAAGAACTGAAGTCATACCTGTCTTCACCACCGTTGCTCGCTAAGCAAAACCCGGAGAATGCCTCATTGTCTACTTGGTTGTGTCCGATATCGCAGTAAGTGCAGTCCTGGTACGAGAAAATAAAGGTACGCAATCTCCGATCTATTACATTAGAAAAACTTTAGTCGACGCTGAAACGAGGTACCCCCACCACGAGAAGTTAGCTCTGGCCCTTGTCATAGCTTTACAAAAGCTTAGACCTTATTTCCAGTGCCACCCTATCTCGGTGGTCATGACTTTTCCTTTAAGGAGTATCCTACATAAACCCAAATTGTTGGGCAGATTAGCCAAGTGGGCCATAGAGCTAAGCAAGCACGATATAACCTATCATCCACGAACATCGATAAAACCGCAGGTTCTTGCCGACTTCGTCGCCGACTTCAGTGCAAAGATAATGTCCAAGGTCGAAAGGAAAACCGCCAATACTTTCGCTAACATACACGACCAATGGGTTTTGTATACCAATGGCGCTTCTAACGCATCAGGATCTAAACTTGTACTCGTGCTCGAGGTCCCAACATGCGAAATGATTCGCCAATCCATACAATGCCTTGATATGACTAACAATGAGGCCGAGAATGAGGCAGTGATTTCATGTACGGAGCACGGTGAGTCACCCTTCGATGCGACTCGCAACTCGTCGTCAATCAAGTCACAGGGACTTTCCAAATTAAGGAGTATCGACTACAGAAATATCAAGCCGAAATTCGCAAACTATTACCCAAGTTCGATGAATGTTAGCTTGACCAAATACCTCGAGTGCAAAACATCAAAGTGGACAGCCTTACGAAACTGGCAGCGGCCACCAAAAGCATAACCGGAGAAGGGGACGTGGTCACTCTCCTCCATTCATTACTAGACCAAATTGAGGTACGACCAATAAACCTAACTTGGGACTGACACAATCATATTATCTCATACTTGCAGGACTGAGTGCTCCCACCTGACAAAAAATAAGCCAAGAAGCTTCAAATTAGGCAGCCAAGTACAAAAGAACATTTGGTAGCCCCCTAGAAAAATGCTTAGGATAAAATCAAACATGGTACGTCCTCGAAGAAGTACACGAGGGCCACTGTGGAGCTCATACCAGCAATCGAGCTCTCGTTAGATTCCTCATACAAGTAGGCTATTATTGGCCCGCGATGAAAAATAAAGTCGTCGACTTCATCAAAAGGCGCGAGCAGTGCCAAAGATACGCCGCCATGATTCACCAAGAGGCCGAACACCTTCATTCAGTCACCTCACCCTGGCATTTCATCAAATAGGGAATGGACATCGTTGGACCCCTCCCGGCAGAACGAGTTAATGTATGATTTCTTTTAGTTTTAACTAACAATTTCTCCAAGTTTGTAGAAGCAGGTGCATTCACCCAAATACACGAGCAAGAAGTAATAACATTCATATGGAGAAACATCATATGCCGCTTCGGCATCTCCAAAGAAATTAGTTGTGACAACGGTCCCCAGTGCACTAGAAAAAAGATTATTGAGTTATTCAAGAAATGGCACATCAAGAGAATACTCTCCATGGCATATCATCCCACAAGCAACAGTTAGGCAAAATCCTCCAACAAAACAATATTGAACATCATGAAAAAGAAGCTCGAGAATGCCAAGGGACTGTGGCCGGAACTACTGTTGGAAGTGTTATGGTCATAGAGCACTACGCCAAAAACGAGCACAGAAGAAATACCATATTCATTGGTCTATGGGACTGATACACTAATACTGGTTGAATTCGGGGAACTAAGCCTAAGGTATTCAAACGAGAGCGGGCCAAGCAACGACGGAAAAAGAAGGCAAGACCTCGACGAAGCCGAAGAGCCGAGAGACATGGCCTACATAAGAATGATAGCTCAAAAACAATAGTAGAGCGGTACTACAATAAAAAGTCAAAAATTAGGCCACTCAAAGTCGGGGACTACTTACTTAAAGTCAAAACACAAGCAAGAAAAGACCCACAAGAAGGCAAATTGGGAACCAATTGGGACGTCCCATACAAAATCTTGGTGACAGTAACCAAACGGTAATTCCAGCTAGAAACAACATGAGGAAAATTACTATTAAACAATTCGAATGTCGCCCACCTCAAATACCTCAATTCTAAGGATAGACGTCTCCCGAGTCGAACTCTTTTTTACCTTACCCGAGTTTTGTCCCAATTGGGTTTTCTCGGGAAGATTTTAATGCGGCAATGAAGAAAGTGTCTCGAAGTTAAGTATAAGTTCATCGCTCGACCTCTCAAATACGTTTCTAGATCGATCAATGAAGGGAGTATATAGACTGGGACTTCAATGTATGGGACTTCCCCTATGTATGCATGAAAAGATAAAAGGCATGTAAACTTCTCCAATGAATGTAAAAACAAAGAGAAATACGCAAACACACTAGTTTTTCATCTCTGCCAAGTTCATACATTACGCCAAGTTAAGATTCAAACATTCAACCTCGCTTGAATCGACTTACATTCGACCTCGCTCGAATTTATTAACATTTGACCTCGTTCAAATCACTTAAGAGTCGAACGCCTGACCTTGTTCAAATCGACTCACATTCGACCTCACTCGAATTTATTAAGATTCGGCCTCGTTCAAATCACTTAAGAGCCAAACATTTGACCTCGCTCGAATTTTTTTACATTCGACCTCGTTTGAATAACTTAAGAGTCAAACATTCGACCTCGCTCGAATCGACTCACATTCCACCTTGTTAAAATTTATTAACATTCGACCTCGTTTGAATCACATAAGAGTCAAACATTCGACCTCGCTCGAATTGACTCACATTCAACCTCGCTCGAATTTATTAACACTTGACCTTGTTCGAATCACTTAAGAGTCAAACATTCGACCTCACTCGAATTGACTCACATTAGACCTCACTCGAATTTATTAACATCAACCTCGTTCGAATTAACTGTAAATCAACATTCGATCTCCAAATTAAGTATGAATCAACATTCGATCTCGCTTGAATCAACTCACACTCGACTTTGTTTGAGTTATTTAACATTTGACTCCATTCGAATTCATTAACATTTGACTTCATTCAAATTTATTAACATTTGATCTTGTTCAAATCAATTAAGTTAGGAACTCTTACAAAGGACAAAAACATTCTAAGAAAAGAGAAAAGAGCCAAGAACATACAACAAAAAGTCAATAGTCATTCCATTCCAAAATATAAAGTATCATACAAAGGGCCAGAAAGACACCCTCTAAAAAAGAATGAAAAGAGCAAAAAAACTAAGTACAAGAAAATCACACTGCATCATCTCAGTCTGCACCATCGCCACCTTCACTACTCGGCCCAACAACACTATCTCCACCTTCGCTCGCGCCATCGGCATACTCATCATCATACCAAGGACCAGATGTAAGCCCATCCAAGTCCTCTTCATCACTGTAGCTCCCCGGAGTGGAGGGGTCATAACTACAAGCAAGCCTGGCATCACGTGCCTTGACACGGGCATCTTCGAAGTCGGCCTCAGGAACCTTTCCAGCCGCCATCAAGTTCCTATATATGTCCATCTTTGCATTAGCATGGATCCACATCTCGTATAAATTATGAGGAACGTTGGGAAAAATGGAAGCATAATAGGAAGAAGGTCGAACCAACAATTGTGTCTTATCAGCCTCAAGGTGATGACTTGCTCACTTAGGCTCAAAACCTCTTTCTCAAGTCCACCAATTCTCTCATAAAGCCGAGTCTCCCTTAGCGTGGCCGTTTCCACATCATTTGCACGTTCAGACCTAAGGACTCGCATAGTGCTCTTTAATGCCACCGCCTTTGCCAAAGCTGACACCCGAGCTTCCTCGGCCCTCACCAACTCTACCACCTTCTCAGTGAACCACTCATGCCTACAACTCTAATTGAGATTTTCTCAAGCTCAGCCCGTAAGATCACCACTTGCGCTTCAAGGTCGACGCACTTGGCTAAGACCCCCTTGCTCACCTCGAGCCCGTCATCCTTGGCACAGAGCAACCCCTTGAGCTCACAGGATCTACCAATAATTCGCACAAGCTCCTCGTCCTTATGACCCAGTTCGTCTCTAAGGGACTGGAGTTACCACCTGCTCAAAACTGTGCACGCATCTCATGGTACTTGTCACTATAATGGACATACTTCAAAACTATCTTATAAAAAACAAACTTCGGCCTCTCTTCTTGGCGGGCACCCTCGAAGAGAATAACAAGAAAATTAGCAAAGGTAGAAAGAGGAAAAAGAAGCAAAATACTAGAAATAACGAAAGAAACTCACCCTCAAAGCCATCCCAGATATGCCTAGTGATAGGTCGGAATATCAGAGCACCTGAAGGGTCCTGTTTCCAGCGGTGGAACAAATAGGGGCAAATAAGGGTACCATGCTCATTGTATCCTCTAACAAATCGCAGTCCAAAGGTATTACGATCGAGCGAGAGGATCCATCCATTCTCATATACACCCGAGTAAGAACTTCATCGAATATCCTCACTTCCTCGGGGTCAGCATCAGAGCTAGATATGTAATTATCTATGATCACACTCTTTTCCCTATCCTCAGCTGAAGAAGGAACGTTGGCTTGCCCTGACATCGACGGATCACTCCTCAAAATGATCACATCCGCTTCCCGTCGCTCCCCTTCTTCCACGGAGGTGATCTCTATATATGAAGGAGGCACAGTCTCTACATCCTAGGCCGTACCACCCCTTAACTCGACCTTGGTCAACTCAGGTTTTCCCCCCGTTGACTCATCTTACTCCACTCTTCCATCAACATCTATCCCTCGCCTTTTCAGTTGAGCCTCTTTGTCCTCGCTCTAATTTGACTCATCGACAAAGTGAAACACTGTAGAAGCTGGAATCTCCATTAGCAGGGCAGCAACCTGGCAACTAAGACCATGCGAGGCCAGGGTCTGAGGAGTAACAGAGGTCTGAGCAGGCTTACTTGCAGCCACAGCGAGTACGGTCCCGGCCGAAATACCCAACAAAGCAAATGTAAAAGCCCTCGCCCTCCTTGAAACCAACCGACATACCAATGAATAAAGATAAATAAGAAACAGGACAGAAGGATGATAAAAAGGTCAGCATTATTAAAGTCAAAGCAAAGTGACTGACCGACCGTAGGCCTACGCCCAAATCTTTCATTAAATTATGACCACTCACGAGTGCCCACCGTGTGAAGCAAAAATTGACTCATCTAGTCGCGAATTTTGACCACTGGCATAGGAGGATCCCTCTCAGATGCAAAAATAAAAGGAGAATGATCAGATCTCCAAAAATAAACAACGAAGTCCTTTGGCATAAAAATACTTATGAGCAAAGTTCCACTACTCGGGGAATCCGCTGGGGTTCAATACCACATGCTCTGTTTTCAGGTATAAAAATTTAGCCCAAAAATAGCAATTAGTTTTATTGTCCATCTTCACCACCAATCCCTTAGTTTCACGATGGTGTATGTGAATTATCGTACCCCTTGAAAACTTTGGGCAAAGAGGTGAAGTAGATAGCGGGGAGAAATAGTCCAGCTCCGTGTACTTGATAAGCATAAGGAAAAACTTGTATATGTGCGGAGAGAGCTTAGCCAAGCATACACCGTAAAAATGGCAAAAATCCTCCGCCAATGATGGAAGAGGAAGTGTATATCCGACAACGAACGGGTAAGCGTAATTCACAATACCTTGGGCGGTGTACTTGCACTATATCGCTACCAGTAGGGATAAGTTCGACGTGGGCCAACATTCTCCACTTAGCCCTAAATGCAGCAATCATCACAACATCCATCTCAAAAATGACGGGTTCAGGTTCGCCCTCGGGTGGGTTCTTGAAGTTTGACCTTGCCTTCCCTGAACGTGGAATTATCTCATCGACAATGGGGAAATTCTCGTCTTCTACCATGGCTGATCCTTCTTCATTAAGAGGCACGTCCACAGCCAAAGTTATAGGATCAGAGGAAGCAGTACCCATTTTTTTAACTATATGCGAAAAGGAAATGCAAAAGTGAAAAAGATGACAATGGCAGGAAACATTGAAGGGAGAAAGAAAATACAGACGCATGAATTTTAAAGAAGGAGAAACTTGGGTTTCAAAACCCCTAGATATGCAACAGCTCAAATGAGAAATACACATCCCTATTTATAAGAATATGGGCACCCTGATCGAGAAATCCCAAATACAGCATCATTAATTTGGAAACGGAAAAGGTGAGGGAAAGCTCAAATATTGCCTCCACCCGAGTAAGCCCTTCGTCGAATATCCTCGCTTCCTCGAGGTCAACATCAGAGCCAGATACGTAATCATATACGATCACACTCTTTGCCATCTCCTCAGCCAAAGAAGTAACGTTGTCCTGCCCTAACATAGACGGATCACTCCTCGGAATGATCACAGCCACTTTTGGTCGTTCCCCTTCTTCCACGAAGGTGATCTGTACTTCTGAAGGAGGAATAATCTCTACATCCGAGGTTGTACCATCCCTTAACTCGACTGAGGTCAACTCAGGTTCGCCCCCCACCGGCTCCTCTTCAACCACTCTCCCATCAAACTCTATCCTTCGCCTTTTCAGTTGAGCCTCTTCGTCCTTGCCATGATCCGACTCTTCGACCAAGTGAAACATTGTAGAAGCCAGAATTTCCCCTAGCAGGACAGCAGCCGGGCAACTAGGACTGTGTGAGGCCGGGCTCTGAGGAGTAACAGAGGTCTGAGCAAGCTCACTTGCAGCCATAGCGAGTACGGGCCCGACCGAAATACCTGACAAAGTAGACGTAGGAGTCCTCGCCATCCTTGAAGCTCTTTGACCTACCAACGAAGAAAGATAAATAACAAGCAGGACAGAAAGGACGATATAAAGGTCAACATTATTAAAGTCAAAGCAAAGTGACTCATTGGTCACAGTCTTATGCGCATATCTCTCATTAAATTGCGACCACTCACGAATCCCCACTGTGTGCAAAATCTGACTCTCCTAGTCGTGAATTTTAACCATTGGTATAGGAGGATCCATCTCGACTGCAAAAAGAGAAAGAGAATGAACAGATTGGCAAAAATAAACAACAAAGTCATTTGGATAAAAACACTTACGAGCAAAGTTCCACTTCTCGGGGAATCCGTTGGGGTTTGATACCACGTGCTCTGCCTTCACGTATAAAAAATTAGCCCAAAAATAGCAATTAGTTTTATTGTCCATCTTCACCACCAATCCCTTAGTTGCCTGGTGGCGCATGTGAATCATCGTGCCTCTATGAAAACTTAGGGCGAAGTGGTCAAGTAGATGACGGGGAGAAATTGGCCAGCTCCGCGTACTTGATAAGCATAAGAAAAAATTTGTATATGTATGGAGAGAGCTGAGCCGGGCACATACCATAAAAATGGCAAAAATCCTCCGCCAATGATGGAAGAAGAAGTGTATAGCTGACAATGAACAGGTACGCGTAATTCACAGTACCATAGTTAGTGCACTTGCACTATATCGCTACCAGTAGGGATAAGTTCGACGTGGGCTGGGATTCACCACTTAGCCCTAAATGCAGCAATCGCCGCCGCATCCATCTAAAAAATGACGGGTTCAGGTTCGCCCTCAGGTGGGTTCTTGAAGTCTGACCTTGCCTTCCCTAAACGTGGAATTATCTCATCGACGGTGGAAAAATTCTTGTCTTCTACCATGGATGCTCCTTCTTCATGAGGAGGCATGTCCATAGCCAAAGTTATAGGATCATAGGAAGCACTACCCATTTTTTTGACTATATGTGAAAAGGAAATGCATAAGTGAAAAAGATGACAATGGCAGAAAACACTGAAGGGAGAAAGAAAATACAGACGCATGAAATTTAAAGAAGGAGAAACTTGGGCTTCAAAAGCTCTAGATATGCAACAGCTCAAATGAAAAATACCCATTCCTATTTATAAGAATATGCGCACCTTGATTAAGAAAGCCCAAACACAGACTCATTAATTTTGAAATGCAAGAGGTGCGGAAATGACGTAACATATTGGGAACATGCGCCATTATGACGCATGATGAAATGATGTCATTTCGAACTGACGTAACGGTCAGATGTGGCTCTTGAAGTGCCAGGTCATAAAACGGTCACTCCTCGGCCAACGTGCTCAGATTTTTCAAAATTGCAACTGGCAAAGTCCGCCCACCGAGCTCATCTAAAAAAAACCCTGACGGGCGCAAGGACTAATTGTATGGCTCAAAATCTGATCAAGGAGACCTCGCCTGAAATAAGGCAATAAAGAATCAATTAGGTCGAGGTCGTGCTTAAGAAGCAACACCGGCGAGCCGATCAGCTAATGTCGAGGTTGAGCACTCAAAGTTGGCCAAAACGGCTAGTTTAGCAATAAGATATTTTAATGGAATATTCAGAGGAATATTCTATGCATTTGTACTTTCAGTAGGTAAGGGATATGTCCCATATAAGTATGAATAGAGAGAGAAAGAAAGGGCATGTAATTTTCTATTTTGATAAGCTCTCTCTAGAAAAGTTGACTCTCAAGTAAAAACAAACATTATCTTTACACAAGATTCGATTTGCAATTGATTCCAAGCTTTCCCGCATCAGGTTCGATAAAGTATTTGATATTTCCACGTTTGGTTACCTTACATCATTGTCATAGAGAGAATCCTCCACCTCGTTCTATATTTGGGTGAATTATTTTCTCTACTTACATTTATTGCCATTTATTATATTTATTGTGTGTCCTTATCCCCTCATTCTTTCATAACAATATCATTAAACATCCTTTTGGCATTTAATAGTTTTAAGTGCGATTTCTAGACCATTACTATCCACCAATATTGGATCTAGGATTTAATATATTTAACTAGAATTTACCCATTATTATTCATTTAATTAGTTTAATAAAAAGTCCTAAAACTTTTTGGTCAAACAACAATAAATAATGAATAAGAAATATAGAAAATGTTGGAGTATATCGAAGAAAAAGAAACAAAAGTGAATATCTAACGAAGTAACATACCAAATTAAAGTGATAAGATCTCAAGTGTTAGGGAAAAAACGAAGATGAGACAACAACGAGAGAAAAGAAAGATTACTTACGTTGGTGTAATCTTTTTACTTTACCGTACAATTATGAAAGAGTCTTCAAGGAAATTTTCTTCAGTTTAACATCTTGAGGAAAGTATGCTATAAAATTTAAATGCTATCACATTCCATGTGGTACTACAAAAAATAATATTGTATACGGGTGGAAATCAAGGATAATGCACACCCCGATCTACCGATGAATCAAACGAAGTAAGAGACTAAATATATAAGATCGAAATTAAAGGTGGGAACCTTTTTGTATCGAGGCCCATGAAAAGTGACCGGAGTGCTCGCCATCGGACCTGGTAAAACGACACATCCCGAACTCGGGACGGGTTCTGGGACTTCGGGAAAACACAATGAACAGTTATTGGCGATAGATTGAGGGCCCCGATATCCACAACCGACCAGGATATCATGGCACGGATCTCGCACGATGACCGTTACAGATTAGTAATTAACGAGAGAGGAAGATTTATATATTTTTTTAGACTTGTACTAGGTTTTAAAACTCTTCTACTATATAAAGGGGAAATTTTTATTTGATAACACACATGGTAAAACGCAAACCAAGGCAATACACATTCATTTTTCTGTTTTCTAGCTATTGCAAAATTCTTACTTTATTGTTGTTCTTCATTCACCAAAGGTCGGATCGAGAGCAAAACTACTGTTCAACCTAAGTTCGAGTTAGGCCGTAACATTCTGACTAGTTTAATTATTAATTATGTATTTAACTCATTTATCCAATGTTCTTGGTTATTTATGTTGAATCAATTCACATATACTTAAAACCGCATACAAATTTAATTGTTATCCGTTTTAAGGTAAACAAGTATTATTAATAAATCAACAATCTTTGCACTAATCGTAGCCACGGATATGGTCTTCTTAATACCTTGCTGATATAGATAAATAGTATGGCTAACCAAATCCATATCCATATATATATATATATATAAAGATGGGGGAAAAAGCGAGGTGGCATATCTCTTTGTGATTAAGATAGTGTATATATTTATTACTATCAAGTTGGTTGTACAGTGATGTACTAGTTGTACTTGGTGGAGTATTATAAGTAGTATAAATAGGGGTAGATATTTTCTGTATTGGTATTGTATTCATTTTTTTTATTTTCAGCTTAATGTATATCTGAGCTTCTTAGCTCCTTTCTCTAATGAAATAGAATCTTTCAGAAGCTCCCTCAACAAGGGCATTCTCCATACGCCTTTGGAGCTCACTCAAGCTAAGCTCATCTCCTTCATCTTCTATGTTATTTTGTCATGGTATGAGAGCAAGGCTCTCGGTCCTGAGCTCAATTGATCAATTTCCTTCTCAATTCGAGCGTATCTCCATAATAAATTTCTGTACAGATAGCGAAGTGTCCCTAATATTCAAATCGATCCTTGATAGTTATGGCTAATGATGAAAATGCGATGAATTCCACAAATCCGGCCTTAGATTCGACCAATCCACTCTACATGCACCTATTTGAAAGCATTGGTTCTATGATAGTGCCCATGCCCTTCAACGAATCAAGATATAGATCATGGAGAAGAGGAGTTTTGAGGTCCCTCTCAGTGAAGAATAAAGTGGGTTTCGTAAACGGAATGTACGAAAAATCGGATTCTCGAGATCCAAATTACGATCACTAGGAACAATGTGACGACATGGTCACATCATGGATCCTAAATTCTATCTCAAAGGATTTAGCAAAAAACTTACAGTATGTTAATAACGCTCAGGAACTCTGGAAGACTTGAAGACAGATATAACCAAACAAATGGAGCGAAGTTATATCAATTGCAAAAGAAGATAAGTGATTTGAGTCAAGGAACCCAAGATATCACTGGGTACGATACTAAAATGAAGAAACTTTTGGAAGAGCTAAATACGTTGAATGCCCATGCTCAGTGCAAGTGCAATTGTACATGTGGTGCTAAGGCAAATATGCAGAAGGCTGAGCAGGACAGACGGCTGATCCAGTTTCCAATGGGGATAAATGAGGTGTACACTATAGTTAGGGAAATTATTTTGATGATGAATCTGTTACCTTCACTCGCTCATGCTTTTTCAATCCTTATCCAAGAGGAGAAACAAATAGAGGTTAAGCTGAGCAATCAATTAGTGATTAAATCTAATGCTTTCAGTGTTAATAGATCAGGAAGTAATCCTTTTAGATGCTACAAGTTACATGATTATCCTCAGGATTCAAGGTTCATCAAAGGAATAAGAATTGCTACAAATGTACATGGAGGTCAAGGAGACAATGGCACTGAAAGTGAAGATGGAAACAATATGTAGATGCAGGAACATGATAGAACGATGCAAAACCTTACCAAGGAGCAATATAATCAATTTCTGAGCATCTTGGAGAACTTTCATACTGGAAATGGAGGAAATAAACTAAAAGTATGAGCTATGAACTTTATAGGTATCTCAGCCTGTTCAACTCATTTTGATTCTAGTTTTAACTCATATGAATCTTCTAAATCTGTTGCTAACTCTTGGATACTTGATTCCGGAGCATCAAACCATATGACATATAATAAATCCATGTTAACTAATTTGAAAACCTTAGTATATCCTTTCCTGGTTACTTTACCTAATGATTATAAGGTGAAGGTGACATTGATGGGAGATGTAGTGATGAGTCCTAGGTTCACTCTGAAAAGAGTTCTTTTTTTCCCTAGCTTCAAGTTCAACCTAATCTCAGTACACTATTTAACAGTTCAACTTGATTGCTTTGTCATATTTACCAAATTTGCTTGCATCCTTTTGCAAGCCCCTTCACTGAAGAGGCCTCTGGAAATTGGTGAGAGTAAGGATGGTCTGTACCTTTACACATCAGATTCTTGCAAGTCCAACACCTCAAAATTTTGCAAATCTAACCCTCTAGTACTTGAGAACTCATCTAGTACACCAAATAAAGATGATGTAATCACTCAGTCTATTTCATCTAGTGTAACTAGTAGCAGTAGTGTTAGTCCACACTCCGCTTCACACATTACACTTAGTTTACATAATTCTGTTTCGTCTATTTTTCATAGATCACACACTGTTTCGTCTATTTTTCATAGATCACACACTTCTCCTCATTAATGTAATAAAGATCTCACAAATTTTCATGTGCGGAATGAAGAAAATATTAGTTCTACATGCAATGCATCTATGATAGATAAAAACATGATTGATCTTTTGTGGCACAATAGATTGGGTCATGTACTTTTTGTCAAAATGAGAGGAATTGAATCCATACATGTTCATTTTTTACCCAGACAACCTTTCATTTGTCCAATTTGCCCAATGGCTAGACAAAATAGACTACCATTCTCAAAAAGAACTACAACTACAAACAAAATCTTTGAAATCTTACATGTTATTGTTGGGGCCATATCATGTGCCAACCCATGATAAGAAAAAGTACTTCATCACTCTGGTAGATGAATACAGTAGGTGAATTTGGACACACCTCTTAGCTGCAAAAGCAATGCCCTGCAAGTAATCAAGGTTTTCTCTGACATGGTAAATAACCAATTCAATTGTTCCATTAAGACCATTAGAACTGATAATGGCCTTCAATTCATAAATTTCTGAAACCGGTTCCTTTCTACAGTCTGAGGGGATAATGCATTAGAAAACATGTCCCTATATACCTCAGTAAAATGGTATAGTTGAAAGAAAACACAAGTACCTTCTAGAGAAAGCCAAGGCATTGTTGTATCAGTCTAAACTTCCCGTGCAATACTGGGGAGAATGTATCTTCACCTCAACTTACTTAATCAACAGGATTCCTTCTACTACTCTTAAAAACAAATGTCCATTAGAACTACTCTACAAAAGAAAACCCAAATACTCTCACCTTAAAATTTTTGGATGCCTCTGTTTTCCTACAACCCTAAAAACTCACAAAGATAAATTTGAATCTGGATCTTTACCTCATGTTTTTGTGGGATATCCCTTTGAGACAAAGGGCTACAAGGTACTCAATTGTCACGACCCAATTCCCACCTGGTCGTGATGGCGCCTCTCGTGAAGACAAGGCCAGCCAACATAATATTAACACCTTCTTTTTAACAGTCATTATCATGAATAAATCTAAAGCACGGATGATATAACTATTAATGCGGAATAACAGTGATAAACAGGGATACCATCCCGAATCCAGCCCAAAATCGGGGTGTCACAAGTCATGAGCAACTACAGAGTTTAAATGAAATACTACAAGTCTGTATCTGGGAACATAGTCCGAAGATAAATGAAATACAGAAGATAAGGAAGAAACGGGGTTGTAGACGTCGACAGCTACCTCGTCTCTTCGGGTCCGACTGGTCTGGAAGGAAATCAGCGCTCAGGAACGAACTCTGCTATGCCTGAATCTGCACACATGGTGCAGGGAGTAATGTGAGTACTCCGACCCAGTGAGTAATAAAAATAAATAACGACTGAGAACATAAAATACCATAAAGGCACAAGTAATGCTATCTCAAGCGGTAAAAATCAAATAAACAATAAAACCAGTGAAATATAGCAAGAAATTCTCTTTGAAAACAGTTTAAACAATTATTCTCAATCAATAAGAAATGCTCAGAAACCTGCCCCTTGGGCGCAATATCAAATTCTTAGCTCAATGCCAGCCCCGTGGGCTCAGTATCAATCACACAGTACAACATCAGCCCCTCGGGCTATATCTCAAAAATAGTTCCGGCCCATCGGGCATGATTCATGTTCCTGGTCAGTCATTGTTATTTGACCGGTCAGCCATTGTTACCTGACCAACACGCGTATTACAGTGCCATTGTTACCACTGGTCAGTCGTTATTACCTGACCAAAACGTGTATAACAGTGCCATTATTACCATTGTCTAAAATTTATCTGCTCTAGATGGGTACCTGCGCTCACTGTGGGTGTGCAGACTTCGGAGGGGCTCCTACAGCCCAAGCGCTATCAACAAGGCCTGAAAGCCTGAACAATATCAATACGAGGCCTAAAAGCCTCCTCACAATACACTCGAGGCCTGAAAGCCTCCTCACAGATCATTCGAGGCCTGAAAGCCTCCTCACAACACTCATCATGCCCTTACATATAACCCTCGGCCTCAATCAGTCCAAAAATAATCAAAAGCCCCTCGGGCATCAGTAAAACAATAATACTCAGCTCAAACAATAGTTCAAATATGAGTTAAAACTCCAAGTTTGAGTAAAATATAGCTGAGTTCATGAAACAGTGTAAATCACATGGACTGAGTTCAAATAATACTTCAAATAGTGAGGGAAACAGTGATGATAGTTCATAAAGAGTTCAAACAGTCGGCAGTAAGCCCCAAATATAGCAACAAGCCAAATCATAGTGGAAACAACAAGTCATAGCCAATACGCGGTAAAAATATCATTCGGAATGAACCAAGTCACAGTCCCCAATAGTAAATGACCCCGCGCTCGTCATTGCACGCATGTCTCATCCCAACACAGCACCAAGTTGTGCGAATCCGAGGTCTCAAGCCCTCAGGACATCATTTAAAGTCATTACTCACCTCTAGCCGGCCAAATGTCTAGCTCGATATGCCTTTTCCTCTCGAATCGACCTCCTCGTGCATCAAGTCTGATCAAAACCACAAGGAATACGTCACAATAGGCTAATGAATCATAACCCAATCGAAAAGACTCGAAAAATATCAAAAATCACAAAGTTGGCAAAACCCGAGCCCCGAGCCCACCACTCAAAAAATTACGAAATTCACATCACCGGATTCCTCGTCTCGCCACGAGTCCGTACATATCAAATTTACCAAAATCGGAGTTCAAATGCCCCTTCAAATCCCAAGTTTTCATTTCAAAAACCAAGCCCTAGTTCTTCCAATTTTTACCTAAATTTCCAAGAATTAAAGGTTGATTCTTCAATAAAACGATGTTTCTAGGTCACGAGACTTACCTCCAATCAATTCCTGTCAAAATCCTCTTCAATTTCTACCAAAAATCTCTTAAGGTGGTCAACAATGGAGGAAATAATGAATGGACTCGCGGATGAAATAATATAAAAACCCTTCTG
>MU665181.1:17584-36216 GCA_026770625.1 Nicotiana glauca
GCAGATTGATTATTGCCATGAAAAGGGATAGTAAAAACATGAAGTAAATAATCCAGTCTAAGTACAAAATAGGCTTATTTTGGGAAAGGATTCAGCAATGACTAGACCAGCTTCCTTCGAGATTTTGGCCGTGAAACCACAGAAGCGAACACCCAGGAGCCATGGGAGGCCATTACACATCTCTGATGGCCGTGGGAGGCCATGGATTAGGGTGGGATTGAGAGGCGGTGGCTAGGGTTTGCATAGAGATTAGAGCGTTTCAGAGATGAGGGGTTTCAAGGGCGGAGTTTGGTAAGAAATTATTAGGGTTGGGTGTGGTTGGTAAAATTAAAAAGGAAAGAATGAAGGGCGGCCATTGATTGAATGGGAGCCGAGCGGATCGAATAAATGGGTCAGGGGTTGGGTTAATTTGAAATTGGGTTGGGTAATTTTGAACTTTGAAATTGGGTTAATTGGGGTTTCCAAATTGGCTATAATTGAAATGCAATTGAGGACAAATCGTAGATAGCCAATTTTCCCTTTAAAACTTTTTATAAAATAGTAATACAGATTTTAAGAGAAAATTAAAAGTACTAGGTAAATGAATATTATATAAATATTAATTTAAAAATACTAGGATTAATTTTATAAACATAAAACGCTATAAATTATAAGATAGGCTATAATTGCAATTATATGCAATTAACCTTTTAAAATACCAAACAAATTTGTAAAAATATGCAAAAATTACCTTAATTATATTTTGGTGCAAATATGAGAATAAAATAAATTATTCGCCAAAATAATAATTTTGAGAATAATTAGTGTATTTTGTTGTACTAAAATAGGCAACAAATTGGTTTTAAAAATCATTAAAATAACAAAATTCTTGGATGTGCTTATATATGCACCAATATGCTATTTTGGAAATATTTGGGTATGAAAATACTTAGGGAAAAATTGGATATCAACAACTGCCCCTCTCTATCCGGGAAGGATGAAAGAGTTGTCGGGTAAAGACATGATGGCCAATTTTGACCGAAAGCGACGATTTGAAAAGAATTTGACCGAGCTATGGTTTCTGAACTGCCTATATATCCCTGATTTTACAGGAATCAGGCCGTATGTAGTTTAGGAACCATTTACGGAACATGCCAATGGCGATTCGAAAGAGACGGGCACGACGTTTTAAGGGGAAGGGAGGGAGGGGGGGGAAGAGGTATTTGAAACTTGATCGCGGTGAGGATCGGAGCGGGATCGCTCCTGTTGAGACGGTAGTTACTAGCCGGTGTACCTGCAAGTGAGCAATACGGGCATATATTGTGCATAAACTTAAATGTGATGCAAGTTCCCATAGGACCATGAATACTGTCCTTGGATGGTTGGGATGACGTCCTCAGACCATGACGTCCTAGGCCATGAAGCAAAAAATTAAAGGATTCGCAGGCCATGAAATGATGTTCTCGGGCTATGATAATGGTGCCTCAAAACCGTGATGCCTTTGAATAATGATGTGCAGGATATAAAGTGGGGTCCTCGGGCCATGACATGGTGTTCTCGGGCTATGAGGATGATGCCCCCGAACAATGACGCCTTCGAACATTTTTGGTGATATTTCAGCCCATAAAATGCAGGATTTGGCGGCATTTTAGCTGATGCAAAAATGTAAATGGCAATATTTCAGCCGACAAAAATTTAAATAAAAAAAGCGATGTTTCAGCCGATGTAAAAAGTAAAATGGCGATATTTCAGCCGACAGAAAGCATAAGTATAGATGATGATGGAGATGAACTGGCGATCTTTCAGCCGATGTAGAATTTAAATAAAGTTTGGCGATATTTCAGCCGATTGCGAGACATAAGTAAAGGCGGCGATATTTCAGCCATGCAAGAGAGATAAGATGGCGATTTTTCAGCCACGCAAGAAAGATAAAGTGGTGGTATTTCAGCCATGCAAGTGGAGGTAGAGCTTAACCTCGGAAGGCAGAAAGGTAGCCTTATGTAGATAATGAAGGATGGAGACAACGCTTAGTCTCGGAAGGCAGAAAGGTAGCCTTATGCAATGCAAAGAATGCTGATGGAGACAACGCTTAGTCTCGGAAGGTAGAAAGGTAGCCTTATGCAATGCAAAGAATGCAGATGGAGACAACACTTAGTCTTGAAAGGCAAAAAGATAGCCTTATGCAATGCAAAAAATGCAGATGGAGACAACGCTTAGTCTCGGAAGGTAGAACGATAGCCTTATGCAGATAATGCAGATGGAGACAACGCTTAGTCTCGGAAGGCAGAAAGATAGCTTATGTAATGCAGAGAATGCAAATGGAGACAACGCCTAGTATCAGAAGGCAGAAAGATAGCCTTATGCAGATAATGTAGATGGAGACAATGCTTAGTCTCGAAAGGCAGAAAGATATCCTTATGCAGATAATGTAGGATGGAGACAACGCTTAGTCTCAGAAGGCAGACAGGTAGCCTTATGCAGATAATGCAGGATGGAGACAACGCTTAGTCTCGGAAAGCAGAAAGGTAGCCTTATGCAGATAATGCAGATGGAGACAACGCTTAGTCTCGAAAGGCAGAAAGATAGCCTTATGCAGATAATGCAGGATGGAGACAACGCTTAGTCTCAGAAGGAAGAAAGGTAGCCTTATGCAGATAATGCAGGATGGAGACAACGCTTAGTCTCGGAAGGCAAAAAGGTAGCCTTATGCAGATAATGCAGATGGAGACAACATTTAGTCTCGAAAGGTAGAAAGATAGCCTTATGCAATGCAAGAAAATAAAAGGACGGATAGTCGTGAGATTTCTTAGCTGATTACTGATTACGATGCCGTGACTGTCAGGGAGGTTGTGTGTGGATAATAATTACGGACGAGTGATGATTCTGAAAAGTTGCGTCTTTGAGGAATATGCATACGTAATATACCTGACGATATTGTAAGTCGAGTGCCTGCATCCAAAGAGAAATCATGAGTTTTGTAAGGGGGAAAGGTTAGTTCGTCTTCCCCCGGCTTCTGGCGTTGCGTATCATTAGGGTAGCATTGCTAAATAGCAGCAATTTGGACAATAATTATGCATGGTTTAGTAAAATATAATGTAAATAGAAAATAGTTTTCTTTAGATGAACCAATGACTGCGACGTGGTTCAAGACATTGCAACCTCTCTTGCTCCGGAATTTTGAGGGTCCTCCTTAAAATTCTGCCCCAGTTTACTGGGCTGGCACTTCTGACGGCTGTGCTGAACGGCTGGAAAATCAACTCCGAAATTTTGAGGGTCCTCCTCAAAATTCCGCCCTAGTTTACTGAGGTGGCATTCCTGGCGATGAGTGGCTGAGAACTAACTTCGGAATTTTGAGGGTCCTCCTCAAAATTCTGCCCCAGTTCCAATAGCAGGGGGAAAATGGAATTTTTATTAAATTGTGACCGAACCCATAGGGCTACCTACGTATCCCCTCTTAAATGGGAATCATGTCAGGCGTAGTTCAAATACATCATAAAAGGAATCATAAGTGGTTACACATAGTATCGTTTCACTGCATCTGAATTGATCTGCTTTGGCCAAACTTCTCCGTCCATTTTTGCCAGAATAAGGGCTCCTCCAGTTAGAACCCGGTGAACCATGTACGGACCCTGCTAGTTGGGAGAGAATTTTCCCTTGGCTTCATCTTGATATGGGAATATTTTCTTCAACACCAGCTGCCCTAGTGTAAACTTCCTTGGCTTAACTCTTTTGTTAAAGGCTTTGGACATTCTGTTCTGATACAACTGACTGTGGCAAATTGCATTCATCCTTTCCCCATCTATAAGGGCTAACTGCTCATAGCGATCTTTTATCCATTCTGCGTCATCCAACTTTGCTTCTTGTATGATCCTCAAGGATAGAATTTCTACCTCGGTAGGGATGACCACCTCTGTACCATAAACCAACATGTAAGGAGTTGCTCCGGTCGATGTGCGGACTGTGGTGCGGTATCCCTGTAAGGCAAATGATAACTTTCCATGCCATTGTTTGTGGCTTTCGACCATCTTTCTTAGTATCTTCTTGATATTCTTGTTGGCTGCTTCTACAGCTCTATTCATCTGAGGCCTATAGGCTGTAGAGTTCTTGTGTTTGATCTTGAATGCCTCACACATGGCTTTCCTCAAGTCACTATTGAGATTGGAACCATTATCGATGATGATTGATTCCGAAATTCTGAATCGGCAAACAATACGGCCACGGACGAAATCTGCCACAACTTTCTTAGTCACTGCCTTGTATGATGCTGCTTCAACCCATTTAGTGAAATAATCGATTGCCACCAGGATAAACCTGTGCCCGTTTGATGCGGCAGACTCGATAGGTCCAATGACGTCCATTTCCCAGGCGACGAATGGCCATGGTGAGCTTGTTGCAGTAAGCTCATTTGGAGGCACCTTTATCATATCTGCATGTATCTGATAGCGATGGCACTTGCAAACATACTGGATACAGTCTGTTCCGATAGTCATCCAGAAATAGCCTGCTCGGAGTATCTTCTTTGCTAAGGCAAAACCATTCATGTGTGGCCCGAAAGTCCCTGCGTGCACTTCATCCAATAGTCTGGATGCTTCTTTTGCTTCAACACACCTTAATAAACCCAAATTGGGAGTCCTCCTATATAGGATTCCCCCACTGTGAAAAAAGTTGTTGGATAATCTCTGAAGTGTGCGCTACTGAGTAGCGTTGGCAAGTTCTGGATATTCTCCTGTTGTCAAGTACTTTTTAATGTCATGGAACCATGGTTTTCCGTCTGCTTCTTCCTCAACGTGAGCACAATAAGCCGGCTGATCATAAATCTTTACTGGGATGGGATCAATGAAATTCGTATCTGGATGCTGGATCATGGATGACAAAGTAGCTAATACGTCAGCGAACTCGTTTTGGACTCTGGGGACATGCTGAAATTCCGTCTTTGTGAATCTTTTCCTTAACTCCTGTATGTGATGCAAGTAGGGGAGTATCTTAGAGTTCTTGGTTGCCCACTCTTCTCGAACTTGATGTTTGAGCAAGTCTGAATTCCCGATCAGTAGCAACTCCTGAATGTTCATGTCAATGGCCATCTTGAGCCCCATGATGCAAGCTTCATATTCAGACATATTATTTGTGCAAGGGAACCTGAGCTTGGTGGATACCGGGTAATGCTGGCCAGTTTCTGATACTAGGACTGCTCCTATGCCGACTCCTTTGAAATTTCCAGCTCCGTCAAAAAATTACCTCCAACCATCGTAGGATTCTGCAATATCTTCTCCTACAAAGGACGCTTTTTCATCAGGAAAATACGTTTTCAGGGGTTCGTATTCTCCGCCAATGGGATTCTCGGCGAGGTGATCTGCTATGGCTTGACCCTTGATTGCTTTCTGAGTCATGTAAACAATGTCGAATTCATTCAGCAAGATTCTCCACTTGGCGAGCTTGCCAGTGGGCATGGGCTTCTGAAAGATGTACTTCAGCGGGTCCATCTTGGATATGAGATAAGTAATGTAGGCACAAAAATAATACCTCAATTTCTGAGCTACCCAAGTCAGAGCATAACAGGTGCGCTCCAATTAAGAATACCGGGCCTCGTACGGGGTGAACTTCTTATTGAGATAGTATATGGCTTGCTCCTTCCTCCCCGTTTCATCATGCTTTCCCAGAACACAACCGAATGCCCTATCCAAAATCGTGAGGTAAAGCAATAGAGGCCTCCCTGGCTCGGACGGAACCAAGACTGGCAGCATTGACAGGTATTCTTTGATTCTGTTGAAGGCTTTCTGGCAATCGTCAGTCCATTTAGTAGCAGCGTCTTTCTTCAGCATTTTAAAGATGGGTTCACAAATGACCGTGCACTGAGCTATAAACCGGCTGATATAGTTGAGTCTTCCCAAGAAACTCATAACGTCCTTCTTGTTCTTTGGCGATGTCAATTCTTGAATGGCTTTGACTTTTGATGAGTCCAATTCTATTCCCCGACGACTCACGATGAAACCCAGTAATTTCCTAGCAGGAACCCCGAATGCACACTTGGCGAGATTCAATTTTAGATTGTACCTTCTTAATCTGTTGAAGAACTTTCTCAAGTCTTCCGTATGATCAGTGGCCTTCTTGGATTTGACAATGAAGTCGTCCACATACACCTCAATCTCCTTGTGTATCATGTCATGAAAAATAGTAGTCATGGCTCTTATATAGGTGGCACCAGCATTCTTTAACCCAAACGACATCATTTTGTAACAATACATCCCCCATGGCGTGATGAAAGCCGTTTTTTCTGCATCTTTCTCGTCTATCCATATTTGATGGTATTCAGCGAAACAATCAACAAAAGACTGCAACTCATGCTTGGCGCAGTTGTCAATGAGAATGTGTATGTTTGGCAAGGGGAAGTAATCTTTGGGACTTACCCGGTTAAGATCCCGGTAGTCGACATAGATTCTAACCTTCCCGTCCTTCTTTAGTACCGGCACAATACTGGCTAACCATGTTGGATATTCCACTACCCTGAGAACCTTGGCTTTGACGTGCTTAGTAACCTCTTCTTTGATTTTCAAACTCATGTTGGGTTTGAATTTCCTGAGCTTCTGTTTTACCGGCGGATAGGTTGGATCTGTTGGAAGTTTGTGAGCTATAATAGACGTGCTGAGACCAGTCATATCATCATACGACCAGGCAAATATGTCCTCGTATTCCCTTAAAAATTCCTTATATTCTTCTTTTTCTGATGGCGACAGGTGAACTAATGAGAGTTTCTTTGACATTTTCTGTATCTCCCAAATTAACGACCTCAGTTTCTTCCAGGTTAGACTTAGATTTATTCTCAAAATTCTCAACTTCTCTGACGACCTCTTCGAGTATCTCATCTTCGTCCGAGTCTATGTCCTTTTGTTATGTTGTTTTGTTGCAAGTCACAATCGTTGGTTCATCATCAAGGTAAGTAATAGTAATGCTGTGTAAAAATAGAGTAAATGATAGAAAAATAATAAGAGTGAGATATATATGATAAACTAAAATGCTTTGATTAAATTCATAATTGTTTGAAACATCGGAGCTCTTTTCAAAATTAAAGACAATGCGGAAAAATCAACTAGTAAAGTAAGCTAAAAATGAGATGCATGGTGTCTTTTTTAGCCTTGCTACCCTGAAGCCTTTCGGGCCCTGACGGTCCTAATTGACCAATTGTTGAGGTGGTCTCCTCGGTTCACAGCTTGTATGGAAGGGCTTTCCTCCCCTTCCTCCTTGAAAAGAACATAGCAGTCCATATCATCATCCTCCAGAAATAGATTCTTCATGGCTGCCAACGCTTTGTCTTCCTCTGACCCATATATAGTAGCTGCCAGTTGGAAGGTTTGCTCCAGGCTGGGTATTGGAAGTTCCAATGGATAGTAGGGACCGCGCCATGGTGGCGACCAGCTCTGGAATTCTTCCCAAGTATAACCGTACCCTAAGCCAAATGTATTACCATGCTTCTTTAGTTTGATGGGTTGAGTGATCCATTGAAGATTTTTACCGAGTCCCTTTCCAGGCTCGTACCCACACCAATTTAGGATACTTTCAATCTTGTTGTCCCACCACTTATCCTTATGCATATCGTTGACCCTTTCGATGTGGTGGTATGTTTCTCCGCCTATTCTCCCTCTGCCCCCGATCATCGGGATGGTCTGGCGACTATATATGGGGTTACTACCATCACCATGAATAATCACCTCTTGGTGATTCCATTCGAACTTCACTGCTTGATATAAGGTCGATGTTATGGATCTATCAGCGTGGATCCAGGGCCATCCTAACAGCAGATTGTAGGATGCCATGACGTCTATTACTTGGAAGTCGATGTCGAACCATGTTGGGCCCATTTGTAAGCATAGGCTGATTTCTCCAGTAGTAGATCTCTGGGACCCATCGAAGGCCTTGACATTGATAGACCTATCCTTGATCTCGTGCAGGCTCTTTCCCAAAGTTCTGAGAGTTATCAGCGGACAGATGTTGAGGCTCGATCCTCCATCGATCAGGACTCTAGTGATAAAATAATCTTCGCATTGTACGGTGATGTGCAGTGCCTTGTTATGGCTCAATCCTTCCAACGGCAGCTCATCTTCGTGGAAGGTTATTTTATGGCTCTCCAGCACTTGCCCTACCATATTCGCCATTTCACCCCCGGTTATATTGCTGGGCACATAAGATTCGCTCAGTATCTTCATCAGGGCATTCTTGTGAGCGTCAGAACTTTGTAGAAGAGCTAGGATAGAGATCTGTGCTGGTGTTTCTGTTCAGCGACCAAGTACTCCTTAGCCTGTATTTTCCTCCAAAGATCGTCAGGCCCAGTTTCGATAGGCTGTACTGGGGCTTGCTTACTAGACTCGACTAAGTGCTCTGGGGTGTAAACCCTCCCTGTTCTGGTCATTCCTTGCGCAGTAGTTGTTTCTCCTGTCTTGGTCTTTCCTTTCCTCCTAGCTTCAGCAGTGTAATCCCATGGTTTGGCATTTGAGTGGAATGGTGTTATGTCTGTCATTGCCACAGGAATAGGCACCCTCGGTGGTAACACAACAACTTCAAAGGGTGCAGGTGCTTTTGAAACTCCAAATTCAACCTCAATTGGCCCGAGCGCCTTTACAGAAGGAGGCGCTTCAAATTCGAGAGGTATAGACATGTTTACTTCATCGTCCCTGGAAGGCTGATTCTGCACAATAATTGGGTTAAGTGTAACCACCGGTTTCTTTGGTTCATCCCCCTCAGCAATCAAACCTATCGACCCATTGGGGTCCCAATCATCTTCGATCTCGATCATGTGAATGTCTCCACCTTTGTAGTCAGGTAGAGGGTTGTTACGAACATTAGGAGCAGGCTCCTTTGCTACTATGACCTTATTGTCGATCAGGGTTTGAATCTTGTCCTTCAATGAGTGACACTCGTCAAGGATGTGCCCCTTCATACCGGAATGATACGCACAATTCTTGTTGGGGTTGACCCACTGGGAGGGATTTTCTGGAGTTTTGGCTGGGATAGGAGTGACGTAACCAGTAGCTTTAAGTCTCTCGTATAGCTGGTCAATTGGTTCAGTGATGGCTGTGTATTGTCTGGGAGGTTTGCGGTCAAAATTTGGCCTGGGCCTAGGGAAATTTTGACGAGTGGTAGGTGATTGTAGTGAGAGGGTTGAGCGTTATAAGCTTGATAAACATGTGCTAGTTGAGAGTATCTGGGTGAGGTACGTTGATATGTTAGAGGTGGAGAGGATTGGTAAACAGAAGGTGGATAAGAGGGTGTGGGTGCTTGATAATTCGGGATAGGCTGATATGTAAGTGGAGGTGATGGGTAAGTGTGGTATTTTGGTGGTTATTTGGCTCCCTGTGCGACCATTACGGCACTCACATCCTTCTTTTTGGACGTGCCACCAGTCTGTAAAGCCTTATTGGTGGACTGTAGTGCTTCAAGATTCGTAACCATACCATTCTTAATGCCCTCTTCGATTCTTTCTCCAAGTTTGATGATATAGGAGAACTTTTGACCCTCGATCAGCATAAACCTCTTGTAATATTGGGGATCCTAAGCCCAGACGAAGAATCTATTCATTTGTTCTTCTTCTAGGGCCGGCCTGACCTTTGCAGCTTCTGACCTCCAACGAGTAGCATACTCGCGGAATGTTTCGGTGGGCTTCTTCTTCAAATTCTATATGTAGAATACATCCGGTGCATTCTTTGTATTGAATTGGAATCTATCCATGAAATCTGAGGCCATGCCTACCCAGCTCGTCCATTTCTTGGGGTCCTGGCTGATGTACCAGGATAAAGCATCTCCCTTCAGGCTTCTCATGAAGAGCTTCATACGGATATTCTCACCCCTTCCAACTCTGATCATCTTATCGCAATATGTCCTCAGGTGGACTCTGGGATCTCCTGTTCCTTCAAACATTTCGAACTTGGGAGGTTTGTACCCCTCCGGAAGTTCAACATCTGGCTGAATGCAGAGGTCTTTATAATTTAACCCTTCGATACCTTTGTTACCTTCCACGCCCTCAACTCGGCTGGTTAATTTATTGAGTTCTGCCGCTAAGTTCCTGATAAAGGAGTCTTTGTCATCAGACTCAGGTACATTTGAGATTGGTTTGGTGTAGTGGGTACAGTATCCATAAAAATAGGAGTGTTGTGGAGATGGTCATTTGTGGTGTTCAGTGGCTCGGGAATGAGTAATGGAGTGTTGTTAGGAGTGTGGCATGCGTTGCAGTGTTGGTTATGAGTGGGTTGTATATGTGGTTGTGGGGTGTTTTGTGGAGGTGCGGGATTCTGGGCGTTGACATCAGGAGCGGTGAGGGAAAATAGGTTCGCCAAGTTCCGAACCTGATCCAACTCTTCTCGGAATTTCAACAGCTTTTGCTCCAGTTGGGTGGCAGTTTCCTTAGCAACCGGGGTACCCTGAGGCATTTCAATCTCCTTTCTGGCGCTTGGATCTCCCATTCCACCCTTGTTCTTGTTCCGGATAGGACTCGGGGGAGGAGGAAGTGGAGGGCCCTTGGATCTTGTGGAGTATGACGATGGTGCCAGAATGCACGAACTAACCTTTGGGGAGGGGAATAAAAAAAAAGGTAGCAAGTTAGTGCGGGTTATGAGAGAAAAAAATATTGCAGCATTTAAACACATTGTGCGAAAAAATGTAAATCGCGTCCTAATTTTGGTGCCCCGTTGTGCCCAAGGTAGGCCTAGTGACAAATAGTTTTGGAGAACTTATAATGCTAAATGCCTCATTTTATTGATAAAAAATAAGACGAATCCAAAATGACGCTAAATAACAGAAAGTAAAATGTCACTATTGGCCATTGGCCTTATTACATTAAAATAGAGAATAAAATGACTCCTAACTACTTGGTCCCAGAAGGACCTTCCCCAGATTTGGCATCTTCATCTCCCTCGAATAGCTTCACCAGCTCACGTAGTCCTAGTAGCAAATAAGCTCGGGCTAGATATCCGCCTGCATTTTCTTCAGCGTTTTGACAATCTTCAGTTCTCTTGATGAATTTCCCTTCCAGCTCTACTAGACCCTGCTCCAAATACCTTATTCACTTGTTGGCGCTGACAGCATGTCTTTCCACTCCTCAATCAACTTCTGATGGGCTTCTTGTATTTCTCGGTGCTCATTTTCACACTCTCGAATTCTCTTGCGCAGTTGATTATACTTAACCCGTGCTTCAGCATGCTCGTCGATAATTTTGTGACCTCGAATGAATCCTGGCTGACCCATGCCATTATCTTCTAATCAACCCGAATAGTGCGGCACACAACCGGCATGATACCTATCTGGCTCAATAGATTCTTTTCCCAAAATGAGTTTGCAGTGCCACAAGTGCTGAGCTTGGCACCTGTGAGGGCTATCATCGTTCTGGAAATTAGCTCTGAAGTGACTCATTTTGTCGACCCTTGGTATGATTTGCTTTCTTCCAGCCTGCCTCATGGCTCGGATAGGAACGTAGGGATAAGTTCCTCTCAAACCAATTAGTATGAGAAATGGTGCGTCTCGGGATCGAACAATGAATTCATCCATGGGGAACCACTCAAACATCCATTGTACCTGGTCTTCTTTCATATTGTCAAACAATTCTACCCACCCTTTAGTGTACTCTGGCTGAGCGAACATTTTAGGCATATAATTCATACGCCTTGGCTGGTGGAAGGCGATGTGATCATCCCAATCTCTGCATAGGATCTCTTGTCGATATTCCCCTTTCTGGAGATGTTCCATGAGCCAGAGCTGAAGTAATAAGTTGCAACCCTCAAAATGACTGCCCTATTGTTGACAGTTATTCAAGGCACGGTATATCTCAACGATGATCATAGGCACTATGCTGAAAGTTTGCCCTCCAATTCCTTCCATCAAAGTCTTGGTTACCATGGCCAGTCTGGTGTGAATCCTAGCCTTCTTCATAGGGAACACCATCATTCCCAAAAAGTAAAACATGAAAACGAAGACCCTTCTATGGACATGTCCCAATGACCCATGCCGTACCTCTCGTTTAGATAGTCAAATGGGATGTAAGAGTCTTTCAGGCAGGTTAAATCTGGGTTCTTCTTTAGTCCCATTATCTTAAGGAAACCCCTTCCTTTGCGATTTTCTGGCATAAGCAAACCCGAAGTCCCCCCAAGGAATACCAGCTAAACCTCCTATTTCTTCAAGCAAAAGAGTCATTTCAAGGTCCCCGAAGCGGAACACGGACTTGTCACTATCCTAGAACAACGTTGCAGCCTCTATGATTCTGTTGTTAGGCTGAATCTCTAGAAGAGAAGGCAAATTCCCTAAGTATTTGCGGACGAGTGTCTGATCGCTGGAGTGTATGTCTTTCCACCAATTCAAAAGCCTTGGATGAATGTTTGTTACCATGCCAAATCCGGGGACTTCGTGCCTCATTTTCTGCAAAACAAAGCGTTAGGCCCTTACCCCGACCAGACTCGACTATTTGAACCAATAATTAGCATATCAAGCACTTTAGTTCTCCAAATAAATGCACAAAGCATGGAAGTGTCCGTTTGGGTTTCAAGGAAACCCGGTGGAATTTGGACAAGGCTATCTTAATGAGTCATTATGTGGACAACATAACTGACTCGGCTAGGTTTGACCATGATGCATATACAGTTTAAATGGAGTAAGGTTTCTATTGGGGTAATAGACAGGTACGCTTGAGCGGACAACTCAAGAGGGAAAGGTACTGAACAGTCGACTGCACCGCTGATCGACTGGTTTTACCGCAAATATGCCTTTGCCAAATTTAGGGGGTGATAGTATTGGAAGAGCGCAACTACTCATTATAAGCATTGCTATAACATTTGTTTGGCATGAATGGAATATGATGTTTGAAGATGCAATTTACAAGAATGAAACAAATTGACATATATTTTCACGTTCATACAATAAAGTTTAAAATGATTGCTCAGAATTACAACATTGACAGGAAAGCGGTAAACAAAATAATTAAAGAAAAAGAAACAAAAGAAACAAGTCAGTTTCAAATAAAGGCATTAAACAAAAGCAATGAAAGAAGGCAATAAAAGTCACATATAGCATGCAATGGTAAAAGCCTAAAAAATCCCCAGCAGAGTCGCCATGCTGTCGACGCCCTATTTTTCCTCACGAAATTGGGTTTACGACATTCAGGAAAGACAACTCTATTCCTGTTTGGGAATTGGGTTTTGGATTTGGAGAGTCGCCACCTAATGATTATAGTGCATTAGGACACTTTAAGAAAAGAATTTGAGATAAAAACCAGAGTTTGGGTAAGGGCTAGAAATTATCTTGAGGGGAAGGTATTAGGCACCCCCCCCAAGATCCCCTAGTGTGGTTCCCGACCATGCTACAATTGTGACTTTAAATGCAAACAACAAGTAGACAAGCAAGCATTGCAAATACGATGAACCCATTCACATAACAATTGCAAATAAAAAGCACAAAAGGATTTAAAAGTGCTGAAATCTGGAAGGAAGTAGTTTTATAATCACAGAAAGGTGTGAGAGAAAAAGAAGGGGTCAAATAATTGATGCAAGCAACTTAAAAGAAGTAAAAGAAGCAGAAGTTAAAAATTGGACAGCTTTTAAAATTCTGAAAATAAAAAACTAATAAAGAGGGAAGGGGGTCCTAAGTTTATATATTACATGGATCATTTACACAACACCGATATCCAATTGTACGCGTAGTGTTATCGTGTGATCATCATCTCCATGTCTACCCTTCCCACCCCGTTAAGGTATTAAAGAGCGGAATGGTATCATTACTTATTACATGCTATTACCCGCCCCAATCCTATCAGTCCCGGAGGCAAATGGACTACTAATACTAAAGGGAAAGGGGTTTGGGGATTTTAGAAGTTTTCAAAGGACAAAATGCTAAGGCGTCAACCAAAACACATAAGTGCAAATACAGGGAATTAGGCAAGCAAACAGGGCTCAAATATGCCTCATAAACCAGCAAAAGTCATAGAGTTTAGCATGTCTTACACGTACTATTTTTTGGTCTTAATTAAATAAAGCGATGAGCGGACTGGTTAAATGCATATTTTTAGGCGAAAAGTCTACATTAGGCTTACTCGAATGCAGCTAACTAAAACCGATCTCATTGTTAATCTTCTAAGTGTTGGTTAGAACTAGGCGTGATGTATACTGATTTTAGAAAAAGATGCATACTGAAAAGGGGTTACCAATTTTAACAGGACATTACGAGTTCAGCAGTTAATATTACCTCTATTCAGATTCGAGATTTCCTATACACATGTTTTCTATATGTATGCTGATTTGGACACCTTTTAGACGTTAATAAAGGTCCTAGGAACATGGTATCTATATGCAGTTCTTGTTATTAAACCTACAAACTATTTGCCTAGTGATGTTTATAAATGCAGAATGTTGTAGTCTATAGACCGTATTTTGAAGAACAATTGGAAGTTAATCCTATAGGCAGGATGTCTATGCGCGGAGACGCAAAAATTATGAGTGAACCCTATAGGCATGATTTCTAGGTATGAGTTTGCAAAAGTTAAAAGTTAACCTATAGGCATGATATCTAGGCGTATTTGCAAAAATTAAAAGTTAAACCTTATAGGCATGATTTCTAGGTGTGAAATTGCAGAAATTAAGAGTTACCCTATAGGCATGATTTCTAGGCGTATTTGCAGAAATTAAAAGTTAACCCTATAGGCATGATATCTAGGAGTGAAATTGCAGAAATCATAACAAACTCCTATAGGCATGATCTCTACCCTTGATGCATAAAAATAAATCCTAACCCCCCTTTTACTAAAGTTCACCGAGTTTGTACAAGTTATTACAACCCAAAAGAAATGATCTGGAATTAAGAAAATATATCAGAAATCCGAAGCTACATATGAGCAGCCTAATCCAGACTTGAGGCCTAATAATATGAGATTGAGCCACTTCCAAGATCCAGATTTCCAAGCCTTCTCTCATCTAGGGTGTTTCAGAGATCCAAGGGATTTCAGGAACCCCAGGAAGTGCATACACCCAAGATGTTAATTGAGTTGTGCAGTATGGAAGAGCCCGCCCTTATGTGTCCAAGTTCATAGGGAGATCAAGGGTCCCAAGGTAAGGCTCACACAAGAGGGGCAGAACTTAAGTTCTAAGAATGGGTGTAAGTGAAATAGAAAGGGTAGGGGGCTACCCAGGCAGGCTGGTGGTCATGCCCAGCCACAAAATAGACTAGCACACCCCTAACTAAACCAGTTGATCAAGCATTTAGAGAGTAAAGACCTACTGGAGGTCAAGCCATGGCCTGAACAATAATTAGAAATACTGACAGGCCAAGGCTGTTACTTAGCACACACAATAAGGGAGTGGGGATGGGAAATTGACAAAGCTTAGGGGCCAAAAGGGTCCAGGTCATATCTATGGACAATGATTTTAGACATTGCCATGTTTCTGAACCATAACTTAAAGCATATAAAGGGGTATGGGGGTTTGGGATTCATAAGGTAGCAAATAAACAACACACGACTGATAGAATACACACATAGATAAACTTTAAATTGCAAGGGAAAGGGAACATATTACAACATGCTAATGACACATCTTGATTGCAGAAAACATGAATAGAAGTGGACAGGAATGAAAAACATGTTGTTGTTGAAGCTTGTAAATTAACTAGGACATACCAGTAGAGAAGCAAAGTGCAAAAAAATAGAGCAAACAAGAATCTACAGTCTAGCCTTGGCTTCCAGCTGGCTAGACAAAGCAACAACACAAGTAGCAGAAAGAGAGATATAGTTTTTTAAGTGTAAGAGTGATTTTTGAACTCAGATTGTTCTTCTGTGTTCGTGTGTGTTCGTGTGTTTGAAAGAGAAGAGTGTAGGTATTCATAGCTTTGAAAATGCGTAGAGAAATAAGGTAATAAGTAAAATTATAACACAAACATAGAAACAATCATCATTCAGAATCAATTAACCCAAGTGATTCCCCTTTAATTAGGGAAACACTGCTTAACGGGTCAGCAGGACTAATTAAGGAAAGAAAATCAGTTTGGGGGGCAGATTGATTATTGCCATGAAAAGGGATAGTAAAACCATGAAGTAAATAATCCATTCTAAGTACAAAATAGGCTTATTTTGGGAAAGTATTCAGCAAGGTAAAACATCACAATAAAGGAAGTGAATCAATTAATTTTGAATAGATGAGTAAAAATTAGGGCTCGTCAGAAAAATCTTTTGCAGTCAGTCACAANCAAAATAGGCTTATTTTGGGAAAGGATTCAGCAAGGTAAAACATCACAATAAAGGAAGAGAATCAATTAATTTTGAAAAGATGAATAAAAATTAGGGCTCGTAAGAAAAATATTTTTTGCAGTCAGTCACAAGATCAAACAAGAAAGGAACATGATTCTGCACTTCACTATATAAATAGTAAGGAATGAACAAGCATGCAGTGTTAGACATGTTGATGAAAAGAAGCAACACAAACATATAGTAGCATTTGGGTAAGCTAGGGTTCAGTAGTAAGAAAATATTCGAAGCACGGTAGTCAAGCAGGTCAAGTAATCACATAGAAAAAACAGTGAAGAAGACATAGAAGCAAGTAAAGGGTCTTAGAGTAGGAACAAGTGAGAAAACTTCTAAAGAAAATTAGGGCTTTAACAGTAACCAGGTTTTGCAAGATAGTAAGAACTTAAAATTAAATAAATTAAACAAGGAAGAAAGAATCAGCAACAAAGAACAAATGCACATTTAAGCAAGCAGCTTTCAGAACTCGGATAAACTAAAAAGGAATTAGGGTTTTTAACATGCTGAAACAGATAGAAGAATAAACATGAACAAATCATAGCCAAAACATAAACACGTTAAAAGATCAGAGATCTTTTGAAAAACTTCAAAGGAAAAACCCTAATGAAAGGTTGTTTTTGCAAGAAAAGTTGAAGAACTTTCGCGAAAGCACTTAAACATTCATTGCAAGTATAGATCTAAAGCAGATCTGAAAGAAAAATAAAAAAAATCCCAAAGATTAGGGTTTCAAAGAACCCAGAAAGGTGAGAAGGGCCTTGGAAATTAACGATCTAACCAGGAGTGCCAAGGATCTGACTCGAACGGCCATGGCTGGCCGGAGAAAAGTCACGGACGACCGGAGAAAGGTCATGAATGGAAGTCAGGCAACGACTAAACCAGCTTCCTTCGAGATTTTGGCCGTGAAACTACATAAGTGAACACCCAGGATCCATGAGAGGCCATTACACATCTCCGATGGCCATGGGAGGCCATGTATTAGGGTGGGATTGACAGGCGACGGCTAGGGTTTGCAGAGAGATTAGAGAGCATTTCAGAGATGAGGGGTTTTAAGGGCGGCATTTGGTAAGAAATGATTAGGGTTGGGTGTGGTTGGTAAAATTAAAAAGGAAAGAATGAAGGGTGGTCGTTGATCATTTAGATCAACGGCCTAAATTGAATGGGAGCCGAGCGGATCAGATAAATGGGTCAGGGGTTGGGTTAATTTGAAATTGGACTGGGTAATTTTGAACTTTTAAATTGGGTTAATTGGGGTTTCCAAATTGGCTATAATTGAAATGCAATTGAGGCCAAATCGTAAATAGCCAATTTTCCCTTTAAAACTTTTTATAAAATAGTTATACAGATTTTAATAGCAAATTAAAAGTACCGGGTAAATGAATATTA
The DNA here is from genome assembly GCA_026770625.1 of Nicotiana glauca. Lineage (NCBI taxonomy): Eukaryota > Viridiplantae > Streptophyta > Magnoliopsida > Solanales > Solanaceae > Nicotiana > Nicotiana glauca. Next base: position 35,205 of record MU665181.1, read on the forward strand.
TATAAATATTAATTTAAAAATGCTAGAATTAATTTTATAAACATAAAATGCTATAAATTATAAGATAGGCTATAATTGCAATTATATGCTATTTAGCTTTTAAAATACCAAACAAATTTGTAAACATATGCAAAAATTACCTTAATTATATTTTGGTGCAAATGTGAGAATAAAATGAATTATTTGCCAAAATGATAATTTTGAAAATAATTATTGGATTTTGTTGTACTAAAATAGGCAATAAATTGGTTTTAAAAATCATTAAAATACCAAATTCTTGGATGTGCTTATATATGCACCAATATGCTATTTTGAAAATATTTGGGTATAAAAATACTTTGGGAAAAATTGGGTATCAACACACGGGAAGCGTAATGATTTTTCTTCTAAATGAGGTCAATGGAAGTTCTGAACTAGCTGAATGCATAAATGTCTGTGACTCGGAAAAGAGATAAATATATGCGTGTTATCCTTGGATGGTATGGTATATGCGGTGTGTTGTGGAGGATCGAGATTTGCATGTATGAGGTTTCAGTTCTGGAAGGAAATTCATAAACTCTTAGACAACGGGTAACCTCAGATAATCAGGGAAATGGTACCGCTAATTGGAAGTGAATTGATGTGAGCATATGTCCTAGAAAAAGGGGTAATGTGATTAGATTGATGATATTTGATAATATTGCGGCGCTTTCTTGTTGGACCGACTGTTGATATTCGCGTTTGCTTAATGACATATGTCCCACCTCCTTTTACCTACACCCAGGTGAAGGGATATAATAAAGGGAGTTATTTCCAACTTGAAGTGACAATCGGAACGAGATTTATTATTTCTGTTTCAAAGTCGCCACTTGGAAGATTAATGGTGTCCCAAGTCACCGGTTGAATCCCGAACCGAGGAAATATGACTCTGTTAACAGTCTGCGAATCAAAAATTCGGATAAGGAATTCTGTTAATCCGGGAGAAGGTATTAGGCATTCCCGAATTCCGTGGTTCTAGCACGGTCGCTCAACT
>MU665181.1:38784-50487 GCA_026770625.1 Nicotiana glauca
TTCTGGTATGTTTTTGGTCCATTTTGGGTGAAGGGTCGTTCACCGGAACTAGGGTTCTGGCGAGGTTTATTTGAAGATTCGAGAAGCAGGGGACTTGTTCGAGACACAAGAGGTGTAGGGGTGGGAAGAGGACGTTGAGAGGTGTCCGGGGTGTTAAGGCGGAGGTCATCGGCGTACTTGCCGTTTCCCGCCGGTGGGGTTCCTGCAGCTATGGGAGAGGATGAAGGGGCGGCTAGGGTTTGCCTAATGAAGACGAACGGTGTAATGAAGGGTGTAACGTTTATTTTGTATATTTAAAACCCCTTAATGATTTGAGACCGTTAGATCACATGAATCAACAGCTTGGATTTATTATATTTAAAACGGCGCCGTTTGTGTTTTAATGAAAGTGTAACATTGCCCGTTAGATCTATTAAATGAACGGCTCAGATCGACGTTACAATACGTCGTCGTTTCGTTTATTAACTGGGCTGGGTTATGAGACCGTTAGATCAAATGTTCAACGGTTCAGATCGGATGGTCAAAACGTGGTCGTTTGATCCCGAGGCTAGGCAGACCGGGCAATCAATTTGGGCCTGGACAATTTTTGTTTTTGGGCTATCAATTATTTCGATTTTTAGCCCAAGTATTATTGTTTTGTATTTTTTGTATTGTATTTTATATTTTCTTTTCTTTTGTATTTTGTATTTTTGTATTTTATTTTCTGATTCTATTAATATTGTTAAACCAATTGTCTTCTAGAATTTAATTAACAAAATGCTATTTTTTGATTTTCCATTAATTTGTTCCAAAAAATGAATTAATACCAAACTTGTAAAATTGAACTCTTAATGCATATGCATATATTTTAACATGAATTATTATGCAACTAATTAACACAAAAAATGCCGCAAATATTAACAAAAATTAAAAAAATCATTTTGTTTGGATTTTTTAGGAATAATTTGCTTAGGGCAAAAATCACGTGCTCACAACATAGAAAAATTTTAGAATATTTTTCGTGGAATGAATGGATACCTGAGGTGTGATGTGTTCGGATGGCAGAATTTGGGATTAGGAAGGGTGACCTATGTGCTACAGGGAATTGGAGACCGGGAGTTCTCAGATTTAGACTATGTTGCGATTCTAGATCGTGTGTATCAACATTGTTTAGTGACTGTCATGATTCGGAGGCCTGAGTGGATCTTTCTTTGCTGGGTATGTTAGATTTTAGATATGATATTAGAGTGTTTCCGCGTTGTGTTACTCTGGGATCTTATGATGAGTGTTCTATCTTGAGTTGGATTGATTGGCTCCGAATGGCATTGTTGAGGGAGGTATTGAATCGACCGTTGCTGAGCTTATTAGTGATCTGGGGAGATCTATGGGTACCTTTCTGTGTTGTGAGTTGTTATGATTGGTTGTTTATGGGCACATATGGTGCAGTTCAACTTGGACCTCTTAGTGGAATTTAAGCGAGAAGAGTAAGTGAATGATTCTTAGTGAACGACGTATCGTTTATGTCCTACCGGGTTGCATGGCATATGTTATTTGTGTCACCATGGGTGTAATGATTTGCTTTGGTTCCAGACATCAATTGTGTGTGGCTGTCGATTTTGAGCATAGTGACTTGAGGTGTTTCATGTGTAATAGTGTTTGGATTGGATCGCGCACTGTAGTGAGGCTGCGTAGGATATGACCTTTCGGAGTAGATTCATGTGTTCTATTTCTATGATGTGAGACGGGGTCTCAGCCTTGTGTTGTGATGGTACTGATGAGCTTGAGGTACAACTCTTCCGTTTGAATCATTTTCATGATTTGGGTATGTTCAGATCGTTTCTTATTGGTGCGCGTATTATGCAAGTGGTGGATTAGGCCTGTATTGAGGTGTCATATCACCAGAGTGGTGTGTTGGATTCGAGGTGATCGTTGGGGTCACTAATGAATACGAACGGATTTGATTTCAGCTTGTTGGAAAGATAATATCAAGGTTTGGTTCGGAATCTGCTGTGGTATTAGTCGAAAGGGAAGTGGCTTCATGAATGGTTGATCAGAGAAATGGTTACGATTTATTGCGTGTTTCTATTATCGTTGGCAGTATGAAAGTGTTGGAATAAGACCTTAGTTGATAAGAGGTTTTCTACTGGTACTTGGGTGTTGTGGGCAACTGCTGTGAATAAAAGTTATCCTTTCGAGTGTTTAGGTTATGTAGTATATCATATGATTGCACCTGAGGTTGGAGGTATGGGTTATTACAGCTGGTTCGGAATTATTCTGAGTATAGATGTGAGGTTCATATCTAGCGTATGATTACGGAAAGTGCAATGTGATTCTAAGGTTTATGGACTAGATGGGTTGTGAGATTTCAGATATGTTGTGTTATCGGACCTATGCGAGATAGGGTGACGTGGGATCACCCCCGGGTATATGCTGGTAAGGTTATTCAGCGATTGGATGGCTTTTAGAACAGCTCTGGGTACGTTCGGGGATGAACGTGTGTTTAAGTGGGGGAGGATGTAACGACTCAACCGATTGTTTTGAGCTTTTGCACTTTGATCGCCAGTTCCCAGGCATGACTTGCCCCGTGTTATGTATTATGACTAATGTATATCGTTGGTTTTGGTTTTCAGGAAAATTTGGAATGAATTTGAAAGAAACAGTTCAGTTAAAAGCTTCAAATTTGAAAGGTTTGACCAAGAGTTGACTTATTCGTATATGTTCTCGGATCGTAGGTTTTATGATTTGGTTAGCTTCGTTAGATGATTTATGACTTAGGAGTGTGATCGAAATTGATTTTGGAGGTCTAGTATAGAATTAGGCTTGAATTGGCGAAGTTAGTATTTTGGCGAGTTCCGGTTGATAGGTGAGATTTTGATCCGAGGGTCGGAATGGAATTCCGAGAGTTGCTGTAGCTTCGTTAGGTGATTTTGGATGTGTGCGCAAAATTTCAGATCATTCAGAGGTGTTTTGGTTGGGTTTTTGATCGAATGCGAATTTCGGAAGATTTGGATGAACTTAGGCTTGAATTTGATGTAATTTGATGGTTTAGGTGTTATTTGTGGTGTTTTGATGATTTGAGAAAGTTTGAATAAGGTGTTGGATAATGTTTGCGCTTATGGTTGAGGTCCCACGGGCCTCGGGGTGATTGCGGATGGCCATCGGGATGATTTTGGACTTGGTAAGATGGCTGAATATCTAGTATATGGTATTTCCGCATCTGCGAAAAAGGAACCGCAGATGCGGTTGCACAGGTGCGGGAGGAGGTTCGCAGGTGCGGTCTATGGCTTGGATGGAAGATTCCATAGATGCGGAAGGGAAGTCGCATATGCGGCACCGCAGATGCGGTGTCAGAGTTGCAGGTGCAAAAATAGGAAGCTTTGGTGTTTCCGCAAAAGCGGACAAGCATCCGCAGAAGCGGGGTGCGGATATGCGGATATGGGACCGCAGAAGCGAAAATCCCTGTTATCATAAGGGTTTTAGAGCTCATTTGTTCCGCGAGCTTAAGTTCATTTCCACCATTTTAAGCAACCTTGAGAGCTCTTGGACGGAATTTGAAGGGGGATTTCGACTAGGTGTGATTGGAGGTGAGTTTCTTGACCTAAACACATGAATTAATGGTAGAATTTACATTGAAATTTGTGGAAATTCATCAAAAGAGGGTAAAGCTAGAGCTTGGGAATTTGGTATTTCAAAGTGCAATTTGAGGGTTCAAATGGACTCCGATTTTGGTAAATTTGATATGTGTAGACTCGTGGCGAGATAAGGAATTTGATGATGTTAATTTTTTGATTTTTCGAGAAGTGGGCCCGGGGCTCGGGTTTCAGTAATTTCAGGATTTTTCCCGTTATTGTATGTTTTTGCTTGGGCTTTGTTCCCTTATTATATTGTGATGTATTCGCTCAGGTTTTGGATAGTTTCGACGCACGTGGACACCAATTTGAGGGGCAAAGGCATCACGAGCTAGAGATTTTGTCGGTTTGAGGTAAGTAATGATTGTAAATACTGTCCTGAGGGTTTGAAACCCCGGATTACACATTGTTGTGTTGCTTTGAGGTGACTTGCACGCTGGATGACGAGCGTGGGGTAGAGCACCGCTGGGGATTGTGACCTAGTCTATCCCGAAAGCGTACTTTAATGCGCATTTGATAGTTAACTGTATGATATTATTGTGTTTTGGGTTGTATGCCATGTTTGGGGCCTTTTGCCGACCTGTTGAGACCCTTAGGGGCATTTCTCCTATTTTCCTCACTATATGTGTTGATAGCATATCCTCAGTCATGTTTTACTTGCTTATTGATTAAAAATTTGACTTTATCACCATATTTATTAAAAATGCAAAAGACTGTTTGGGTTGAGCTCCCTGTTTTACTAATGGTCCGAGTGATCGTGAGTTGATAACTGAGATAGACCGAGGGTCTAATTGTGAGGTTGATGACTGAGATAGACTGAGAGTCTGATGGTGAGGCTAATGACTGAGAGAGGTCGAGGGCCTGGCTATGAGGATTATATATATATATGGATCGGGATGCACGCCGCAGCAAATTATATATATATATATATATATATATATATATATATATATATCTATATATATATATATATAGGGCTGCACGCCGCAGCTGTATATTTATATGGATCGGGCTGCACGCCGCAGCAGTATATTTATATGGATCGGGTTGCACGCCACAGCAGTATAATTATATGGATCGGGCTGCACACCGCAGCAATATTGCGCTTAGGCTGTAGGAGCCCCTCCGGAGTCTGCACCCCCACAGTGAGCGTGGGTACCCATATGGATCGGGCTGCACGCCACAATGATGGATCAGGTTGCACGCCGCAGCGATATATGAATCGAGCTGCACGCCGCAGCGATATATGGATCGGGCTGCATGCAACAGCGATTATTTTATATATATATATATATATATATATCGGGCTGCACGCTGCAACAGTTACTATATAGTACCTATTGAGCGAGAGTGCCGAGTGTGAGCACTGATTGGTAAGAGCTGAGTCACGAGTGGAAGAGAGGCTATCCCAAGGGGCGATAACTATATACATGCAAATGAGTGATGTTTTCCTGATAGGCCCGTTTATGAACTTGTTGATTTCACTCCCCTTTTTAGTGAGTTTCTATCGAATATGTTGATTTATCGACTGTTTTCACTCTTCTTTATACTGAGCCTCTGTCGGAAAGTTGAACAAATATTTTCAAAATAACCTTTATTTTAACCGGAGTTTATGAGATGTTTATAAACTAATCACTGATTTGGAATTTGGTTATTCCCACCAAGATTTTCCGGTTATGAAGTGTTTATGAATATTGTTTTGCCCGAGAGGTTGTTTTACGAACTATGGTTTGTCCGAGGGGCCGATTATGACTTTAATCGCTATTATTCTTTTAAATGGTATTGAACCCCTATTGAAACTGCTGGAAGGTATTTCAAAATGATTTTTACTAAAAGTCGGGTTTCAAAAGGAGAAGTTGACTCGTATTATGATTTGAAATCCTGTTGTGTTTATTGAGCCTAACGTGAATGTGGATTCATTGTTTCCTACTGCTCAGTCTTTATTTACTCTTATTACTTACTGGGTTGGAGTACTCACATTACTCCCTGCACCTCGTATGCAGATTCAGGTATATCGAAACCCGATCGTGGCTGTGGATTGGTTCAGGCGCGAAGTCTTCAGAGTTAGCAGGTGGCTGCATGACGTCCGCAGCACCACTCCCTTTCGGACATTGCTATTACTGTATTTAGTACATTATTTTAGACTTGTCATTGTATTCAGACCAGGATAGATACTCATGACTAGTGATACCCCGATGTCGGGCTTGTATTTTTGTTCCGCATTATTTTTTTCCAGAAGTTGTTATGAAACATTGTTTAATTAAAGGCTTAAAAAATGATTTTAAATTCTAGAAGGTTGATGTGAGTGTTGTGTCGACTAGCCTTGTCTTCACGAGAGGTGCCATCACGACCGGGCCAGTTTGGGGTCGTGACATAGGGCCACGACCTCTTCCACATCTAGCTTTATGGAAGTTCGTCTCATTCACTTCAGGGAATGGACAAGAACCAGTAGGTCGGCTTTCATGCTTTTTCATTAATAGCCCATTATGTTGCTCGGCTATAAGAAGATGTGAGATACGTTCAGAATACTTTTTAAATCCCATCTCTCGATGTTGCTGATGCAGGAGCATATTCGAGGCATGAAAAGTGGTGAAAGTTTTCTCCAACATATCATGATCAGTCATATTATCACCACATAATTTTAATTGGGAAATAATTCTGAACATAGCAGAATTATATCACTTATAGATTTAAAATTTTGTAGCCTAAGATGAGTCCAATCATAATGCGCCTGTGGAAGAACGACCATTTTCAGGTGGTCATATCTATCTTTCAAATTATTCCACAGTATGACTGGATCTTTAACAGTAAGATATTCCATTTTCAGGCCCTCATCAAGGTGATGGCGTAGGAATATTATTGCTTTGGCACGGTCTTGGTTTGATGCCTTATTTTTATCTTTGATGGTGTCTGCCAGACCTATCGCATCAAGATGAATTTCAATATCAAGCACCCAAGACATGTAGGTTTTGCCTAATATACCCAGGGCTACAAATTCAAGTTTAGAAAGATTTAACATTTTTTAAAAAAAGAAAGTTCGTACCTCAGATACTTTCAAAGTATTTGCTCGATATGTCAGAGTCTCGTGCTGATAACTTGTTATAAAATAAAGACAGTAAACTAAAGACAACTATAGAGAGAAACTGATATATTATTCGAATTCAAACTGATGTACATAATGAACTGATATATCTTCTATTTATAGAAGAAAGGAAGCTGTTGTGTAAGCTATTGCGTAAGCTGCTACTGTAAGCTGCTGTGTAAGTTGCTACAAGCTATTGTGTAAGTTGCTACTACAAGCTGCTGTGTAAGCTACTACTGTACCAGATATGGATAATCTTATACTGAGAGTAATATTTATCCATAACGGGGTACTGAAAGGATAAGCTCATTATACAAGATATGGATAATCTTCTATCAGGGTAATGTTTATCCATAACCAGGTATCGAAAGGATAAGCTCATTATACCAGATATGGATAATCTTCTATCGGGGGTAATGTTTATCCATAACCGGGTACCGAAGTGATAAGCTGCTTCAGGAGGCTTATTTCCAATAGAGTACTCAATAGATAAACATATTAACGGCGGAGTCCCATATGCATAAGCTTTTCCAGGAAGCTTATGAACATTCATAATATAATATATTTATAACACTCCTCCTTGGATGTTCATTAAAAGATAATGTGCCTCATTAAAACCTTACTAGGAAAAATCACGTGGGAAAAAAATCCTAGTGAAGAAAAAAGAGTACACATATTTAGTAATACGCATTGCTAGGTGCTTCATTAAAAACTTTATAAGGAAAACCCCATGGGAAAAAACCTTAGTAAGGAAAAAAGAGTACCTCGCGTATTTTACTCCCCTTCATGAAAACCTTGTTTCAAATATTTGAGTCTCCGCATTCCAATTTTGTATACCATCTTCTCAAATGTTGAAGTTGGCAAAGATTTAGCGAATAAATCTGATGGATTATCGCTTGAACGGATTTGTTGCACATCAATGTCACCATTTTTCTGAAGGTCGTGTGTGTAGAATAATTTTGGTGAAATGTGCTTCGTTCTGTCTCCTTTTATAAATCTCCCCTTCAATTGGGCTATGGACGCAGCATTGTCTTTGTATAAAATTGTGGGTCTTTTCTCACATTCCAAACCACGTTTTTCTCGAATAAAATGATTTATTGTTCTCAACCATACGCATTCCCTACTTGCTTCATGATAGCTATTATCTCAGCATATTTTGAAGAAGTAGCAACAATAGATTATTTTGTGGAGCGCCATGATATGATAGTACCTCCATATGTAAACATATACCCAGTTTAAGATCGAGCTTTATGGGGATAAGATAAATAACCTGCATCTGCATAACCAACAATATATGCACTATCTTTGTTAGCATAAAATAAACACATATCAAGAGTTCCCTTTAAATATCGCAGTATATGTTTAATCCTGTTCGAGTGTCTTCGTGTAGGAGAAGAACTATATCTTGCTAGTAAATTAATAAAAAATTCTATGTCAGGCCTTGTAGCATTAGCAAGATACATTAGTGCACCAATTGCACTGAGATAGGGTAGTTCGGGACCAAGGAGTTCCTCATCTTCTTCTGGAGGTCGGAATAAATCCTTATTCACTTGAAGTGATCAAACAACCATTGGTGTATTCAATGGGTGCGCTTTGTCCATGTAAAATCATTTTAAGATCCTTTCTGTATATGCAGATTGATGGATAAAGATCCGTCTGCTAAATGTTCAATTTGCAGACCAAGACAAAGTTTTGTCTTTCCAAGATCTTTCATCTCATATTCTTTCTTAAGATATTCAATTGCCTTTTGGAGTTCTTCTGGAGTTCCAACAAGATTTATGTCATCAACATAAATAGCAAGTATAACAAATTCTGATGCCATTTTCTTTAAAAAAATACATGGACAAATAACATCATTTATGTAACCTTCTTTCAGCAAATATTCACTAAGGCGATTATACCACATGCACCCAGACTGCTTTAAACCGTACAAAGATCTTTGTAGTCTAATTGAATACATTTCTTGAGATTTTGAATTCGCTTCAGGCATTTTAAATCCTTCAGAGATTTTCATATAAATTTCATTATCAAGTGAACCGTACAGATAAGCTGTAACAACATCCGTTAGATGTATTTCAAGCTTTTCATGTAGTGCTAAACTGATGAGATATCGAAATGTTATGGCATCCATAACAGGTGAATATGTTTCATCAAAATCGACTCCAGGTCGTTGTGAGAATCCTTCTACAACAAGGCGAGATTTGTATCTTTCAACTTCATTTTTATCATTCCTTTTCCGCGCAAAAACCCATTTACGACCAACTGGTTTTATACCAGCAGGTGTTTGGACTACTGGTCCAAATACCTCTATTTTAGCAAGTGACTTCAATTCCAATTGAATTGCCTCTTTCCATTTTGGCAAATAAGATCTTTGTCGACATTCTTCGACAGATCGAGGTTCAAGATCCTCACTATCTTGCATAATATTAAGTGCAACATTATATGCAAAAATATTATCCACCACTATTTCAGATCGATTTAAATTAATCCCATTACCGGTCTAACTTATTAAAAGTTCCTCACTTATATGAGCTTTGGGTTCATTGATTTCTTCAGGAATCTCATAACTAATCAGATCTTGGGTCTCTTCAGGAGATCCCTTCATACTATCATTTTGATCATTTGTCGATTTTCTTTTTCGAGGATTTTGATCCTTAGAACCTAAAGGCCTACCACGCTTCAGGTGTGCTTTAGGTTCACTAGCTCTCATGCTAGTAGATGGTGCTACTGGGACATCAATTCGGATAGGCACATTCTCTGCAGGGATATGTGACTTAGTTATCCTTTTCAAATCGGTAAATGCGTCTGGCATTTGATTTGCTATATTCTATAAATGGATTATCTTCTGGACCTCCTGATTACATATAGGGGTACGTGGATCAAAATGAGATAATGATGAAACTTTCCACACAATTTCTCTTTCGATTTCCTTATTCTCTCCCCCTAATTGTGGGAAATTTGTTTCATCAAACCGACATTCTGCAAATCGAGCAGTAAATAAATCTCCTGTCAATGGTTCAAGATAGCGAATAATAATGAGTGATTCAAACCCAACATATATTCCTATCCTTCTCTGTGGTCCCATCTTACTGCGTTGTGGTGGTGCTACTGGCACATATACAGCACATCCGAAAATTCGTAGATGGGCAATATTTGGTTCATGACCAAAAACTAATTGTGACGGAGAATATTTATTATAATGTGTCGGTCTGAGACAGATAAGTGGTGTTGCATGCAAGATAGCATGTCCCCAAACAGTAGTGGGAAATTTTATTTTCATAAGTAGTTGTCTTGCTATCAGTTTTAGGCATTTAATAAATGACTCTGCAAGACAATTTTGAGTATGAACATAAGCTACAGGATGTTCAACTTTTATCCCAACTGATAGACAATAATCATCAAAATCTTGAGATGAGAATTCTCCAGCATTATCAAGGAGAATAGCCTTTATAGGATAATCTGGGAATTGTGCCCTTAATCGAATATTTGGGCTAATAGCTTTGCAAACGCCAGGTTGCGAGATGATAGTAGGCACACATGAGACCATCTTGAAGATGCATCTATTAGGACCATAAAATATCTAAACAATCCACTTGGTGGATGAATAGGTCCACATATATCCCATGTATACGCTCTAAAAAGGCAGGGGATTCAATGCCAACCTTCATTAGTGATGGTCTAATGATCATTTTGCCTTGAAAACAAGCATCACAAGAAAATTCGTCATTTGTAAGAGTCTTCAGGTTCTTTAATGGATGCCCACTTGAATTTTCAGTAATTCTTCTCATCATTATTGATCCAGGATGGCCCAAACGGCAATGCCAAAGCACAAAAGTATTCGAATCCGTAAACTTCTGGTTTACGATAGAGTGCGCTTCAACTGTACTAATTTTTGAATAGTATAAGCCAGAAGATAAAGTTGGTAACTTTTCTACAATGCATTTCTGGCCAGAAATATTCTTTGTAATATAAAGATATTCCATGTTCATTTCATTTATTGTCTCAACATGATACTCATTTCGGCGGATATCTATAAAACTCAACAAGTTTCTTCGAGACTTGGAGGAAAACAATGCATTGTCTATAATAAGTTTTGTTCCCTTAGACAGAAATATAATGGCTCTTCCGGAGCCTTCAATCAAACTTATATTACCAGAAATTGTTGAAACATTTGCTTTTTCCTTATGCAAATAAGAAAAGTATTTCTGATCCCTGAATATAGCATGAATTATTCCACTATCAATAACACAAATATCTTCATGATTTGTCATTGATCCAAACATATTTTGAGGATTATCCATATTCTTCAAAATGACATAAATAAAATATATTATAGAAAATATCATTATCAAAGCATAATATTTATTTATGTACAATAATTACATAACCATACTATCTATTACAAAAAACAAAAATAAAAATATTTACATTTCTACAGATTCACCTCCGATTACATGACTTGTTTCTCCTTCTGGGAGTGCAAAGTAATCAGCTACATCCAAATGCATGAAGTCTAAATTATCTTCAGAAATAAAATTTGCTTCATCATGTCATACCTCCTTTTTTTACACACCTACCCCGAAGGATAGTGTATAAGGGAGTTTTTTCATTTTAAGTGACATTATTCGAAATGGGATTATATATTTATCAGAGTCTCCACTTGGGATAGGTTTGGCTTTTGGTGTCCCAAGTCACCGGTTTATCTTGAATCCCAAATCGAGGAAATTTTGACTTCCCGAATGGAGTCTGCGAACCAGAAATTCTGACTAAGGAATTTTGTTGACCCGAGGGAAGGTGTTAGGCACCCCCGGATCCCGTGGTTCTAGAACGGTCGCTTAAACTTGTCACAACCCCAAACCCGGTCATGATGGCGCCTGCCGCGAGGCTGGGCGAGCCTGACCAACACCTTCTCAATACAACGATTCATCCCAAACATGAAGCAATAAGGGGAACATGGCAACTTTAACAATAAATTCTGAATAACTGAAAAGATAATGTACGAATAGAAACCAC
>MU665181.1:59964-75889 GCA_026770625.1 Nicotiana glauca
AACTCAGGGGTTGGAGCCCTAATGTTGGCTAAAGGGAAAAACGCTCAACTCAGGGTTGGAGCCCTAATATCGGCTAAAGGGAAAAATGCTTAACTCAGGGGTTGGAGCCCTAATGTCGGCTAAAGGGAAAAACGCTCAACTCAGGGGTTGGAGCCCTAATGTCGGCTAAAGGGAAAAAGGCTCAACTCAGGGGTTGGAGCCCTAACGTTGGCTAAAGGGAAAAACGCTCAACTCAGGGGTTGGAGCCCTAACATTGGCTAAAGGGAAAAACTCTCAACTTAGGGGTTGGAGCCCTAATGTTGGCTAAAGGGAAAAACGCTCAACTTAGGGGTTGGAGCCCTAATGTTGGCTAAAGGAAAAAATGCTCAACTCAGGGGTTGGAGCCCTAATGTCGGCTAAAGGGAAAAATGCTCAACTCAAGGGTTGGAGCCCTAATGTTGGCTAAAAGGAAAAAATGCTCAACTCAGGGGTTGGAGCCCTAATGTTGGTCAAAGGAAAATGCTCAACTTAGGGGTTGGAGCCCTAATGTTGGCTAAGAAAGTAACAGGTTGATGTTGGGAATCCTAAACTATCCTTTTTTGGGGATTTTCTTCTTTTGTTATGTCTCTTTTTATAATTTTCTAATAAGATGCAGGAAAGAACTTGGAGGAAACTTCACTTTTGCATTGCTTATTTGCTGCAAAGCTGTTTCAACACTTGCACATTTCTTTTTTATTGGTTGCACCCACTTTTGTGCGGTCGCCTGGCTTGCACCTGTTTCAATTTTTCAAACAAAAAATAATTGTTAGTTTGAAGCGGTGGTGGGTTTTGTGGCCTTGATTGCTTGATCCCGGCCTAACTTCTGTTGAGGAACTTTGCTGCTTGCTGGTTTTAAGGACTACTCTCTCTTTCAAACCAGAGGACTCAACTTTCATGATTTCATGATGATTTTCCCATGTGGGGCTTTTCCTTTTCACTTTACTTTACTCTCAGAACTTTTGTCCTTGACTTTCTTTCTTTTCGATATCTTTGCTTTGAAAACATCCATAATCTTTGCCATTCGGGATTGTCTTGACGCACCCACTGAGGCTGGGTACTTTCTTTGGATTTTGCTAGGCGAAGCCCCGAAAAACTAGTCCTGCCACCTTTTCTTTGTAATAGTCCCGGAATCAGAGTTAAACCGAAAAGGATTCAAAGAGAAGTAAACAAAGGCAAAAACATGAAGTTAAAGAGAAGCATCCCTTTCAGGAAAGAGGAGGACTTATCTGGGGGTGCATGCCGGCTTCAAATGGACATGACATGCTGCTTGGACTGGATGCCCGACCCGCACAAACTTTCTCAACTTCTCGTAAACTCATCGACCCATATTTCAAAACTAGGAAACCTTGCCAGGACTCTTTTAGTGGTGATACGTCTTCTTTTTCGGCCGGCAGTGCCATTTACGGGTTTTTGCCAATCGACCTCTCTCATTTCTCTTCTCACCATCGCCCGATAGTGCTCTTTATGAGTTTTCACTAAGCAGGCTCACTTATTTTCAATTTCTCTACTCACCGTTGCCTTATGGTGCCCTAGGTTTTCACCGATAAGACTCTATCATTTTATTTCTCTCAATTTGGATTGAATTAGATTCCAACAATGATGTTTTTCACTTCCCACGCCTTTGCCAATTGATCGGAAGGACTTAGATAATGTTTCTAGGTAAAAAGAATCTTGGACGGAATTAAAACTTTGGAAACATTTTGGCGGGCTCATGGCCAATCTATTATATCATCTTCCCCAGTTTCACTTTTTTGGGGAGTTGGTATTTTTGTTTTGGTGTGACTGAACCCCAGAGAGCGGCTGCCTACGTATCCTTTCGGAATCAAGTCAGGCGTAGTTCAGGGAAAACATTTGTTTTTGTTGTTTTGTTGTTTTTTTTTGTTTTTTTTCTTTCTTTCTTTTTCTTTTCATCATCTTTTTTTTAAAGAGCACTTCCGGGTTCTAAAGAGGGTAGCCAAAGAAGAGTAGCCGGCTCAAATGGGTTTACGAAGGGTCGACAGTGTTTGGATAGCGGGAAGGAAAACCTTCGTCATCTCAATTGCACAAAAGTCATCATCCCAGAGGGCCTAAACATAGCACCTTTTTACTGCATCTGCATTGACTGCTGCTTCGGGATCATTTCTTTCGATGTCTCCCAGATACAATGCTCCTCTCGGTAATATCTTTCTGATAATATATGGACCTTTCCAATTAGGAGCAAATTTTCCTTTTGCTTCCTGATGACGAGGGAGAATGCGTCTTAACACAAGTTGACCCACTTCAAAATTCCTGGGATGCACTTTCTTGTTATAAGTGCAGGCCATTCTTTGTTGGTACAACTGTCCGAGACAAACCGCAGCCATCCGTTTTTTGTCAATTAATGACAACTGCTCCAGCCGAGTCTTGACCCACTCACTATCCTCAATCTCTGCTTAAATGATTATTTGGAGCGAAGGGATTTCTACCTCTGCGTGTATAACAACCTCAGTTCCATAAATCAACATGTATGGGGTTGCTCCTACCGATGTGCGCACCGTGGTGCGATATCCAAGTAATGCAAAAGGTAGCTTTTCATGCCATTGTCTGGAGCTTTGAATCATCTTTCTCAGAATCTTTTTGATGTTCTTATTAGCTGCTTCGACAGCACCATTAGCTTTGGGCAGATAGGGAGTGGAGTTTATATGCTTTTTTTTGAATTGTTTGCATACCTCTTCCATCCAACGACTATTCAGGTTGGCAGCATTGTCTGTGATAATCGTTGCCGGAATGCCAAAGCAGCAAATAAGATTAGAATGCACAAAATCTACCACCGCTTTCTCGGTGACTGACTTGAGAGTAATGGCTTTAACCCATTTTGTAAAGTAGTAAATGGCAACCAATATGAATCTATGCCTATTTGAGGCTTTTGGCTCGATTGGCCCAATGATGTCCATGCCCCAGACAACGAATGGCCAAGGTGTTGACATAGGATGCAGTTCTGTTGGAGGTGCATGAATCAAATCACCGTGCACCTGACATTGATGACATTTTTGGACAAAACTAAAGTAGTCCTTTTCCATATTTATCCAATAATACCCTGTCTGAAGGATTTTCTTTGCCAAAACATACCCATTCATATGAGGCCCGCATACTCCTGCGTGGACTTCATGCATAATTCTTCCGGCTTCCTCGGCGTCAACATATCTTAAAAAGTTGAGGTCCGGGGTCCTCTTATACAAGACATCACCGCTTAAGAAGAAACCACTTGCATACCGTCTGATGGTTCTCTTTTGAACACCAGTAGCTTGCTCAGGGTATTCTTGCATTTTCAAAAACCTTTTAATGTCATGATACCATGGCTGGATGGTTGGCTCTGGTTCAATTGTGTTACAATAACCATACCTTTCCTTGATTTGAATCTCCAGAGGATCAATATGGGCATTGCCTGGGTAAGGCAACATCGAAGCTAGAGTGGCGAGTGAATCAGCTAGTTCATTGTGACACCGAGAAATGTACCTGAATTCTATTGACTTGAACCGCTTTCCAAGATCCTCTACATGTTGTCGATAGGGAATGAGCTTAACATCTCGGGTCTCCCACTCTCCTTGGGCTTGCCGGATAATCAAATCAGAATCCCCCATGATCAATAAATTTTCAACATCTTGGTCGATTGCCATATTCATGCCCATGATGCAGGCTTTATACTTAGCAGTATTGTTCGTGCAGAAGAACCGAAGCCTGGCCGTAGCCGGGTAGTGTTGACCAGTAGGTGAGATCAAGATTGCCCCAATTCCCACACCTTTAGCATTTACCGCTCCGTCAAAGAACATTTTCCAAGCATGAGTGTCTTCGGAGATTGCTTCTATTGAATTTACCTCTTCATCTGGGAAGTAAGTGCTCAACGGTTGGTATTTCTCGTCAACCAAATTTTCAGCCAAATGATCTGCCAACGCCTGGGATTTCATCGCCGTGCGGGTGATATAGACTATGTCGAATTCATTGAGCAGGATCTGCCATTTTGCTAATCTCCCTGTGGGCATCGGTTTCTAGAATATGTATTTCAAGGGATCCAACCTGGTTATGAGGTAAGTGGCATAGGCTTGCAGATAATGTCTCAGCTTCTGAGCGACCCAAGTCAAGGCACAACAGGTTCTCTCCAACAAAGTATATTTTGCTTCATAACTGGTGAACTTCTTACTCAAGTAGTAGATCGCCTGTTCTTTATTCCCAGTTACATTGTGTTGCCCGAGGACACAGGCAAAAGAATTTTCCAATACCGTCAGATACAAGAAAAGAGGTCTCCCTGGCTCTAGTGGGACCAAGACTGGCGGATTTGACAGATATTCTTTGATTTTGTCGAAGGCTTCTTGACATTCATCCGTCCATTTGACTGCTGCATCTTTCTTCAATAACTTGAATATAGGCTCACACGTGGAAGTCAGTTGAGCAATGAACCGGCAGATATAGTTTAATCTGCCCAACAAGCTCATCACATCCTTCTTAGTTCTCGAAGGAGGTAAATCCCGGATGGACTTTATCTTTGTTGGGTCTAACTCGATACCTCTCCTGCTGACTATGAAGCTCAGAAGTTTGCCCGACGAAACTCCGAATGCACATTTATCCGAGTTTAGTTTCAGATCATACTTGCGCAACCGCTCGAAGAATTTTCTCAAATCTCGAACGTGATCATCCTGAGTTCGGGACTGGATGATTACGCCATCCACATACACCTCTATCTCCTGGTGCATCATATCATAGAAGATGGCGGTCATGACCCTCATTTAGGTTGCTCCAGCATTCTTCAGACCAAATGGCATAACCCGGTAACAGTATGTACCCCAAGGTGTGGTGAAGGCCATTTTCTCTGCGTCTTCTTCTTCCATCAACACCTGGTGATATCCTACGTAGAAATCCACGAAGGACTGTATCTCATGCTTGGCGCAGTTATCAACAAGGATATGGATGTTGGGCAAAGGGAAATTGTCTTTGGGACTTGCCCTATTCAAATTTCTGTAATCTATATACACCCGGGTTTTCCCATCTTTCTTTGGAACTAGGACTACATTAGCCAACCATGTGGTGTACCGAACTACTCGGATTACCCCGCTTTTAACTGTTTCGTGATCTATTCTTTGATCTTATCACTGATGTCAGTTTTAAACTTTCTTTGCTTTTGCTGGAACGGAGGGCAATCGGGGTAATTTGGCAACTTATGCACCACTAGATCAACACTCAGCCCTGGCATATCGTCATACGACCAAGAAAACACTTCTTTAAACTCAAACATGAGTTGGATTATTGCATCTCGAGTTTTCTCGTCTGTGTGAATGCTTATTTTGTTTTCCAGGATTTCCTCAGAAGTTCCCAAGTTAACCGGCTCAGTATCATTCAAATTTGGCTTAGGTTTATTCTCAAATTGTTCCAGTTCTCGATTTATTTCCCTAAAAGCCTCTTCTTCATCATATTCCGGTTCTTGGTTCATTATTTCACAATTAGACAGCGTGTTTGGATCTGACCATGAAGTCCGCAAGCATGTCATGTTATTTATAGCCGCATTATTATAACTGAAAAGAAGAAAACAAGAGAAAAATAAAGAAAATCAGAAAGAATAAAGAGACAAATGAACGATGAAATATTGATTTCATTTCTTGGAATTGAGAAGATAACAAGGTTTACATTGGGAAATTTAAAGACAAGAAACTTGTAAGGCCCCGTAAAATCTTGTTCTCAAAACCTAGTAGCTCGTAGTGCCAAGGTCTGAATATGTGTTAGGAAGCTATGTGTTCCAGATGTGGATAACCTTCAGGAGAGAGTAATGGCGGAGCCTGTTCATTCTAGGTATTTGGTGCACCCGGGTTCTATGAAAATGTATCACGATCTCAAGAAAATTTATTGGTGGAACGGTATGAAGAGGGGTGTGGCTGACTTTGTATCTAAATGTTCAAATTGTCAGCAAGTAAAAGTTGAGCATCAGCGGCCCGGTGGGTTAACCCAGCTTATGGAAATACCAATGTGGAAGTGGGAGATGATCAACATGGATTTCGTGGTAGGATTACCTCGCACTCAGTGAAAGTTCGACTCAATTTGGGTGATAGTGGATCGACTCACCAAATCAGCTCACTTCTTGCCAGTCAAGTCCACCGATGCCGCAAAATAGTATGCTCGGTTGTACATCAAGGAAATAGTGAGGCTTCATGGTACTCCGCTCTCTATTATTTCGAATCGAGGGGCTCAGTTCTAGCAAATTTTTGGAAGAAATTTCAGCAAGGTTTGGGTACCCAGGTGAATCTCAGCACGGCTTTCCATCCGCAGACCGTTGGTCAAGCAGAGCGAACTATTCAGATGCTTGAAGATATGTTGCGGGCTTATGTCTTGGACTTCAAAGGTAATTGGGATGATCACCTGCCCCTTATAGAATTTGCTTACAATAACAACTCTCATGCTAGCATTCAGATGGCCACATTTGAGGCATTATACGGAAGAAGGTGTAGGTCTCTAATTGGGTGGTTCGAAGTGGGCAAAGCAGAACTGATAGGGCCAGATCTTGTACACCAGGCTATGAAGAAAGTTAAAATCATTCAGGAAAGGATGAAGATTGCTCAGAGTCGCCAAAAGTCTTATGCGGACGTTCGTCGGAGGGAATTGGAATTTCAAGTTAATGATTGGGTGTTCTTGAGGGTATCCCCTATGAAAAGAATCATGCGCTTCGGGAAAAAAAGGTAAGTTGAGTCCTAGGTATGTTGGGCCGTATCGAATCGTTCAAAGGATAGGGCAGGTGGCCTATAGTTTGGAATTTCGCGAAATGTCATTAGTGCACCCGATGTTCCACGTGTCCATATTGAAGAAAGTGGTTGGAGATCCATCCACCATCGTGCCAGTCGAGACTATCGAGGTTAATGAAGAGGTTCCAGTTGCCATTCTTGATAGACAAGTCCGTAAGTTGAGAAATAAGGAGGTTGCTCAATCAAGGTGTTGCGGCGGAGTCAACGGGTTGAGGAAGCTACGTGGGAAGCGGAGAAGGAAATGAAAGAGAAATATCCCCATCTGTTTGATCAAGTTTAGAAGAAATAATGTGACTTTTCTATCTCTAAAACAACTATCATTGTGTCCGAGTTGTTTCCTTCCTAATACTAGTGAAGTTCCTCTAGTTGTGCAAGACTTATAAGTGTTGTGATTATTTTACGTCATGTGAACATCTCTTTGGTAAATGAAAGTTTGACAAAGACTCTTGTGATAAGTAATCAATTAATGGTTGAATAAGTTGGTAACAAACTACTTGTATGCATGTAGTATGTTGAAATGGTTAGACTATGTGGAACTCATTGAGATAACTGATTCATAAGAAAAACGTATCAAGTGATCAAATGTGTGCAATTGTTAAGGTAGGAAATTGTATGACATTTGTAAGGATGGTTGTAATCCTGTTATGGTGTTTGAAATTTGTGTTTCGGGGCCCTCTGTTGGGTAGATATGTCCATAATACAAAGGAAACTCTAGCGAAATTTTTTCTAAAATATGGGAGTTAGCAAAAATTTTGAGAGTCTGCATATCATGCTTTTTAAACCAGCTACTTTCAAAAATCCTCATTCGAGGACAAATGATTTTAAGTGGGGGACGGTTTGGACCCTTTTTACTGATTTTGCACTTAAAAATCAAAAGAATCGATTTTCCAAAAAATTTTCATTCTGCGGTCCAGAATGCGGTCGCAGATCAGCTATGCGGATTGCATTTCTGCCGCAGAGTGAAGCAGAAAGATTGTCAAAATTGATGTTGAAAATGCGGTCCATTATGCGATCGCATAATCAATATGCGGACCGCATAATTATCGCATAAATTCCTCAAGGATTTGTGGAGGTCAATTCTGCGGTGCAGAATGCAACCGCATAACAGGAATGCGGAACGCATTCCTGTCGCAGACCCAGGCAGACCTTCAAAGTTTTGGGCGCATTTTTGCGGTCCAATCTGCGGACCGCATTTCGATTCTGCGATCGCAGAATGCGACCGTAGATTTTGCTCGGGCTTCTATTTTTCTAAATTTTAAAATCCGACCCCTTTTTCATAAAACACCTCAACCCCTTCATTTTAACGATCTTCCTGAACAAATTAATAGAGAGGGAGAGAGGGTCTTGAGAGAGAAATTCATCTTCTCCAAAATTTGGTTCTTCAAAACCATCCGGGCCAGGAAATTTCAAGCTTATCTTCATACCCCCTTTCCTTACAGGTAAGATCCCTAACTTCTCCCATTGAATTTCTGGTTTAAACTAAGAGGGGGAGTCTCATGCATTAGTCATTAAAATATTGGTTGAAATCATGCATGCATGTCTATTAAAAACCTAAATGAGTAAAGGAGTATTCAAAGAGGGGTTGATAACCTAAATGAGTTTGAGTAGCAATTGTGAACTTCAATTCTAAGTTATGTGTATTAATTTGTGCACTATATTGACGTTGCTAGATTTTTGGTGAATTGGAAGTAGGAATTATAAAGGAATCCAACTTCAGGTATGTATGGCTAACCTTAACCTTTGTAAAATCGCCTTGTTTGGTGTCCGAATACTTGGTATATGATATCTCCATGAATTAGTTGTGAAGTTAAACTCTTGTGAACAGGATGGGTTTTCTTGTGTGAACTATTTGTGAATTCTTATATATGATTGTGTAAGTAAATGGCAATAAACTAAGTTGTGATTGCGAATGTGTTATGCGGCAAGGACTGTGGAATAAATGATAGAGAGGAATCGTAATTGGTGAAATTGAAATAACTGTGATAACATCCTATGTGGATAGTCGTGGAAAACTATTGTTGTGATCTAAATGGTATAACGGGCAGTTGAAAAAGATGGAAATGGTATGGATAGTCACCTAAACCTTTTGTGAGTTGTGATGCTGTTGTTATTGGGAATTGTGGTTGTTTTTCTTAAAACTTGTTGTGGTTATCCTTGTAAATTATTATTGTTGTGGCATTGTTTGTGAATTGTGATTGCTCGGTGGGATCGGGTTGCGCGCCGCAACACGAAGTAATAAGGAGTGGGTTGTGGTGACAAGGGTGGCCGAGGTAATAAGGGTGGAAAGTGATCGATATCACTATTGAAATGAAATATGAGAACGTTGTGAAATTGAAAATGTGGAAATGATGATGGGGAAAGGAGAGTTTGTTAACTTGTTTGCCTTGATTGTCTTCCTTGTGTGTACTCAATTGTTGCTTCCTTCTATTGTTTATTACTTGTGTATGGCTTGAGGTTACTCAGGGTAAGGTTTGTTATACATACCAGTACAATTCAAGTGTACTGACGTCCCTTTTGCCGGGGGCGCTACATTCGTGTTATGATTATAGGTGGATTCGCAGCAGGTACTCCAGCCCACCGATCGTAGCTCCCCCTTCGTCTTCCATCAGCTTTTTGGTGAGCCCCACTCCTCTCGGGGCCCTGCGTGGCTCAGGCCGCTTGTGTCCGGAGTTTTATTTTGATTTTGTGTAAGGTATAGCCGGAGCCTTGTTACCGGCAAATACTGTATTATCCTATTGTACTTTTAGAGGCTCCGTAGACAGTAAATATGTATTTTGTATATTGGGCGATGAAAGTTGTAAACCTCATAAGTGACTATTTCCTTTGATTAATGGATAATGAAAATACGGGGTACGCGTAGGATAGGAAAGGCACCTAAGTCCGCTCGACTGGGGCTACCCGGTCGGGCGCCGGTCATGTCCGTCGAATTTGGAGCGTGACAAAACTAAAAGAAACATCCGAGTTACACCCTGAAATAACTTGGGATGCAGAAAAAGTAGCAGGACATGTCTACCGGGACTCCCGCCTGATCAAAAATGGCGTAGCCTTCCAATTTTGAAGCTTTGCGCTTGGTCCCATGTATAACACCTCAGCTGTGCTAGTTCCCTCTCTCGGCTGAACCATGTGGGTTTCGTAGAGTACTTTTCTCATTACCCCACATATTTCCTCAATTTCTTCAGCCATGAAAACCTTATCATCTTCCTCTTCACTGTACTTCGGCTTGACAAAGGTTTCATACAAATGTGGCAATGGCTGTGGCAAGACCCATCCTTCCCTCTTTCTCTCATCTGCCCACTTTACATCATCTGGGGTAGAATGCAAACCTATCCCGAAGAAATTTTCATTCGTAGGCAGAGTTACCAGCTTAGATATTCCTTCCAGAGATTTTCCAAGTCCCTTTCCTGGCTTGAAACCATGTCTGATCATTTCCTTGGCCACCATAATCGATGCATTGGATAGGAAGGGCTGAGTGCAAGGATTTCCTTCTTCATGCTGATCCGCCACCACAACTTCGAATGCTTGATAGACAATGTGTTCACTACCTTCCCTCGCTTCTAGGCATGGGACAAACGGGTCCCGATAGATCGACTGTTCATCTTCTCCATGGACCACAATTTCCTGATCCTCATATTCAAATTTCACCATTTGATGGAGGGTAGAAGGCACAGCTCCAACGGCATGGATCCAAGGCCTTCCCAGAAGAAAATTATAAGACGTATCCATATCCAACACTTGGAATGTCACCTCGAAGTCCACCGGTCCAATGGTCAAGATTAGGTTAATTTCCCCGATGATATCTCTTTTGATGCCGTCAAAGGCTCTCACACAGACATTATTGGGACGAATCCTTCCAGTCCCGATTTCCATTCTCTGAAGTGTGGAGAATGGGCAAATGTCAACACCCGATCCTCCGTCTACCATGACTCGCTTTACATAATATCCCTCACATTTGATGGTTAAGCTCAAGGATTTGTTGTGAGTAGCTCCTTCTGGAGGCAAGTCATTTTTGTTGAATGTGATTTGATTGACAACAAAGAACCTTTTCGCCATTCTTTCAAGTTGTTTGACCGAATTTTCAACTGGCACGCAGGCTTCATTCAGAGTTTTCATTAACACCTTTTGATGCTCAGGGGACTTCAATAGTAGTGACAGTAAAGACACTTGTTCAGGACATTTTCGCAACTGATCGACCACCTCATAATCGGCCATTTTCATCTTTTGAAAGAAAACTTCTGCCTCCTCAGCACTCACAGGTTTCTTAGGCGGGAAATGCCTTTTGGTAGCATTGTTTACCTCTTCTACGTTTGAGTACTTTTTAGCGGGAACATTTTCTGGAAGCTCTCCCAAGATCTCTTTTCCTTTATACGTAACCACCGTCTGATGATAATTCCACGAAACTGCAGCAAGGTTGGTCATAGGGCTTCTGTGGTACGCGTCCAATAACCATTGGCTCATTCAGTCGAGGTGGTTTAATTATCCCCCGCACCATATAGGCTTGCTTGGGTATGTACACTTGTGTTCCCTTTTTCACTTCCAATTTTTTCGGAGGGCTCATAATCAGATTCTTTTCTTGACGGCCTCGCGGGACATAGAGAATTTAATCTTTTGGGAGGTATTGCCTCTGTTCTGGTTTCAGCTTTCTTTTCTGGTTCTGTCTTGGTGACTTTGTTTTTCTTCTCCCCTTTATCTTGCTTTAGGGAAACCCCTGGCTTTATTTATACATCAGCAATAGCAATGATGGCCTTTAATGCCGGATCGAACTCTTTATCCTCACAGATCATCCCAATCACAGGCCCATTATTGTGGGCTGGCAATGGATTGTTGGTCACATTTGGGACCTCCTCGTCCCTCAGCTCTATCTTCCCCTGCTCTATTAATTTCTCCACTGCTTATTTCAGGGTCCAACGGTCGTTTGTATGATGGCCTTCGGCACCTGAATGATAAGCGCACCTGACACCGGCTCTGAAGGCAGGTGATGCTGGGTTATGCCTCGTTTCGGGGACTGGCTGCAGTAGACCCATTTGGACAAGCTTCGGGAATATATTAGCATAAGATTCACCAATTAGGGTAAAATTTTGTCTTTTGGGTGGTTCCCGGGGAGGAAATTTATTTTGCGGAGGACGAGGATTGTAGTGGTTCTGGTGGGGAGGCTGATTTCTTGGGAATGGGTCTTGATTTCTATTGGCATGTGGCTGTGGCCGGGCAAAGGGTTGAGCGTTCATGACCGCATAAGGTGGAGGAGCATAAGCCATGTTATGATGAGGGTAGTAATGATGAGGGGTTCTTTTAGAAAACATGGGTCTGGGAGCACGGTGTCTTCTTGCCCCTGATGCTGCCATAGACATTTCGTCTTTCTTCTTACCCTTAGCTATTCCTCCAGGCCCGCCTTGAATGGCTTGGAAGGTTTCTCTAATGGCTGACTAGCTCAAGATTCTACCCGTTTTCAAA
Organism: Nicotiana glauca; assembly: GCA_026770625.1. Taxonomy (NCBI): domain Eukaryota; kingdom Viridiplantae; phylum Streptophyta; class Magnoliopsida; order Solanales; family Solanaceae; genus Nicotiana; species Nicotiana glauca. Next base: position 72,171 of record MU665181.1, read on the forward strand.
TAATTTTCCACCATCTCACCGATCTTAATTGCCTCTGCAAAAGGTTGCCCATAGCTGACATCATGTTCTGGAAGAAATCGGATTCCTGGGCCTGAAGAAATATGGTGACCATTTCCACTTCATCCATTGGAGGTTTTACCCTCGATGCTTGCTCGCGCCACTTAATTGCATATTCCCGAAAACTTTCTGAGGATTTCTTCTTTAGATTCGCCAAGGAGTTCCTGTCTGGCGCAATGTCTATGTTGTACCAAAATTGTCGAAAAAAATCTCTGGCAAGATTGTCCCAAATGTGCCATCGAGATATGTCCTGATCCATATACCATTCCGAATCTATGCCTACCAAACTTTCTCCAAAGTAAGCCATTAACAACTCCTCTTTTCTGCTAACCCCATGCAATTGGTTGCAGTACTTTTTAAGGTGAGCAATGGGATCGCCATGCCCATAATATTTCTCAAATTTCTTTGTTTTGAATCCCATGGGCAGGTGCACGTGAGGGAACATGCAAAAATCAGTACAGGCAACACTTTTCTGCCGCTTAAACCTTGCATATTTTTTAAGCTCTGCTCTAAACTCCTCATCCTTTTTGCCATCTCATCCTGTTCAGGAGCTTTAGGAGTTTTATCTTGTCCGGGTGTGGACTCAAACAGGGGTGGCAGAGAGTAAGTGTATGTGGGATATTGAGGAGGATCCGCTTGAAAAATAGGATTTTGGAAAGTGAAGGCCGGGGGATCAGAAGGGGGCCTGGGTAGTGAAGGCTATGTGGTAGCGGAGCATGGTGGAGCGGTAAAGATATTGGGAGCTACTCCTGATGTGAACACCTGGGGGCGTACCTCAGAAGGTGTTCCTACAAAGTGAGCAGACACGGTTGATTGTCCCAATGGGGTATTTGGATGACTGATGGGGATGTTAGAAGTACCCCCGGATCTCGGGAACAACTCAAGAAAGCCAGGGATAGCATTTGGAGGCTCTCTTCCGTTTTTCCATGCATCCCACATCTCCATAACTCGGAGACGTAATATCCAATTTTCTTCAGCTGTAGCAGACTCGGAGGCCGAGATCCCTGAGATGGGGCTGTCTTCGATGATGAGAACTGGTGGCAAAGTCATTTCAGACGACATTTCTACACTTCCTTTTGATCTGGTAAAATACCAATGCGATGCCAGTTTACCAAAAAACCACAACCGTTTCTATAAACCTAGGCTGGAATTGACAGCAACAAACGGTTAGTTTGAGACAAGTAACAGATAGGTAACCGCACATTAGGGTGTGATGCACCTATATAGTTAAATGGGTGTCTACATGTTTGCAACAGTTGCATGCGTCATCCCGGCTTCCTTTCCGATTTCTTTTCCTTGCCTTTTCTTTGCTTTTCTAGTTTTTCTCTCATTTTCTGCTTTTTTCTCTCCATTTTTGTTTCCTTGCATTCTTGCCTTGGCCTTTGCCTTTGCCATGGTTTCTTTCCCTCGGTTTTCTTATTTTCTCTTTTTTGTGTTTCTTTTCCACTCTTGTTTTTCCTTTTATTTTCTTCCCTCCTATTCTATTATTTTTTTTCCTCAGGGTTACAGTCGAATCTTTTGGAGATTGCCTACGTATCATGACCCCACATGAATCAGACCAAGCGTAGTTCTTGCAAATAAATGCAAAAACAAGGAAATAATTTTTTGGGATTTTTCAATTTTTCATTAATAAAACTTTGATTACAAAGATACTAGACTAATTGTTTTTCTTAAAAGGGAAAATTACAAAACAGACTCAAAATAACAAAATACAGACTTGATAACTAAGAATACATTAAAACTTCAAATCCTGGGGCCCGCGGGGTGTCATTCGGCATCGCCGCGGGACTACGTGCAAGGCCCCCTTGTAAATGCTCCAAATCATTCATAACTTGACGAACAAAAATCATCACCATAGCAAATAAGGTAGTGCGACTCATTTTTTCGCCTGCTTGACATTTCATGATTATATAATCCGTAATGTCTCTAATTCTTTCTCTGATCCGGCCCTTTTTCTGAAGTAGTCGTCTTATCTGCTGGTTACGGGCCTAGCACCTGGGAGTCGTGGAAGTGATGGTCTTGTAACATCTTCATTTCTTTCTCCATCTTAGCCATTAGCCTATAGCAATGCTCCCTCTTCGCCTGAAATTCTTTGGCCCGCTGGGCTGTCTCGTCTTCAAGGGTATTCACTTTTCTTTTTAGATTAGCAATAGTTCCCTCATAATTTCTTTTCATTTGTTGCACAAATTGGGCCCTTTCCTCTATCTTCTTTGCCCACTGTGCCCGGATTTTTGCTACATTCTCTTTAGATTTCTCCAACTCTTCCTAACACTCTAAGACTTGCTTTTTCCAACCGTTTATCAACCTTTCATCGGACCGACTTCTTTGTTGATTTTTAGTAGCTATTTTCATTTGTCAGATCTGAGCTTTAAGGGCCTCATTTTCTTGGGTCAATTTCTTTTTGTCACCTTCATCGGCTGAAGCTTGCAAGCTGTTTTCAAACTGAAGATTCTAAAACTATTTTTCCAATGCTCCTATTCGGGCCCTGTATTCATTCTCTTTGGCTAACCAATCCCATTGCACCTGGGCCCCGTCAGTAAATTGTTGTACATGTGGCCTTTTGGCGGGTCTCTCAGGAATTTGAAATCTTTTGCCAAACTAGACCAAGTATTTGGGGTCCACTTCACCTTTAGCCTAATCCCGCACTACGGTTTTAGGCTCAAGATACCTACATTCATTCCATATCTGGCGGATTTTTCCCTCCGGAAATGCAGCTTTCGGGCCTAGTTCGATGACTTGTTTGCTCAGATCTTCATCACCGTGGATGGTTTGGAATCTCCCCAATTGGCGCAGAACCCTGTAGGGAGCATAGGGTTGGATACTCTGAATGCCCATTAAAAGAATATAAGGTACTTCAGCTGATGTGTATACTACCTCAGTGGCGGGGATCCATCCGAAAGCCCACTCAATTTTGTCAGCAGTCAGAGATCTCAAACATGATAGTTAAGCCTCGGTACCCTCAGGTTCAATACCTGTTACCCGGGTTTTAAATTCGTCAATACAGCTCAACCCGGTCAAACCATATTTCATGTACCCAGTCCGGTGACAGAGATGCTCTTGTATCCATAGCTGTAGCAACAAATTGCTACCCTGAAAGAATTTTCCCCTTCTTAGCATTTGGTAAAAGCTCAATACATTTCAGCCACAAATACGGTTATTGTTCCGCAGATGCGAAAACAGTGCATCAGGCCTAGGGCAAAAATGGAATTTCATGTTTCTAATCCCCAAATCATTTTTATACGCGTCCAAGCAGATCTTTTGGACATCTTTTGGAATATTTTCAGTTCATAGAACTAGAGAGAACATTTTTGGAAGCTAGGGTTTTTGCACACACACTTGGGTCTTGAAGATTGAAGCTTGGGGTTAAGATTTTCTTATCCATTTATGTTTATTTCTTCATTTCCTTGCTTTGTATTGAATATTTAAGTGTGTAGTATTTATTTCCAACACTTGAACCTTGTTTATGGAAGTATTCATATTTAAAGTGTGGATTAAATACCTTGTTGTGCTTATATATTGAATGATTTTTATATATTTATGAAGTGAGTTATTGTTTCTTTAATTATTATTGTTCTTTAATGTTTCCAAAGGGATTAGCTAACCCTAGGACTCGCCTATTAACTCCGAATTGATTTTGGGAAAGATAGTTTGGGGTTGGGAAA